>CAKALG010000824.1:0-10687 GCA_916700815.1 Helicolenus hilgendorfi | reverse complement strand
CTTGCATCATATTTCTCGTAAATGTGATGAGGTTAGAAGGTGAGTGTGATTAATCAGTATCGAGAAGACAACAAACATTAAACCTGGGACCTGTCCAGCGCGTTTACTGTTCACCGTCTCCCGGCATTTCGGAGGCAACTGTCAAAGCGACATTTTACAGTATCTAATGGAAAGGTGTTTTTTTTTAATTTTTAATTTTTTAATTTTTTAAATAAAGAGTACTGCTTATCTTTACGTATTTGTACACGTTAAATGTATTTATTACACAGCTTTGTTAAATAAAGCAACCTTTTCACACGATTATATTCCTAAAACTAAGGTATTACAATTTTGAAACGATACCCAGCCCTATTCATGACCATGATTAAATCACATGTTAGCTGAGGTCTGATGGGCACTCAAGTCTCAGTGCTCATAATGGTACATGAGAAGGTCAGCTGAGGTCAAGGCTGGGGAGCCACAGTCGACCGTCTCCTTCCTTCTCTCTCTGCTCGTTTCCCCCGTGAAACAAGCAGAAGTGTCACTAGCAGCACTCTCCTCCGTGTCATTAGTCAGGCTGCAGATAAAAGGCACTTCATTAGGACAAAGGCCTATCGATGCTGGGCTTGACGCTTAACCGCCGTGACTCTCTGTGACCAAGTGCCGATAGGAGCTCTGCTACTGGAGGTAACTGACCTTTCTGTAGCAAGATCGAGGGGCTTCATGGGCGCTCGCCGCTGTCACTTTGAGATTACTCCCTCTTTGTAACATTACTAACCAATCTGACGTGCCTGCTAACATACAGGGCCTCGATGAAATGAAAAAGGATCTTTGCGGTGTGCCCGGAAAGAAAAAACACGATTTTTCCAGCAAAGATTTATCCTGGAGAAAGTCGATTTCTTGGTCGTGGTATGTAAAATAATCCGCCAATCCTGCATAATCTAAATTCATTTAAAGATATTCAGGCTATATGCATTTAAAACACAAAAAGGGCACAATGAAAGTTAAAAAAAAAATGTTTTAAAGTGTAAAGCATGCTTCCTCCTGTGGATTTACCACTGGGCTGAAAACCCTGCTAGGGAGCAGTGGGAGCGACAAAACCATCCACAAATTAAAAAAAACGTCTCTGTATGGAGGGGACACACCGAGTCAGAAAAGACATCTGCTCTTTTGTTGCAAGGAGAGAGCATGTTTGTTAGTATTCAACAGCAGGCCCACCAACCTCCCCTCTCTCCCCCCTTTCTTGCTCCCCTACCTCCGTCTCTGCCCCACACCCAACACAGCTGTATTATTCCCCCGCTGGTCCCTCTAATTACAAGACCGAGGTGATTGCAGGAGAGAGAGGATGTCCTTAAATTTCTAATTAACACTAATTAACCTTTTCCTCGCCTAGATTGGCATCTCAATATAGCCCAACAGGAGCCTCGGCAGATTTACAAAATGGTTTATTGGTTTGACCTGAGTTGGTGACCAGGTGAGACCCTTTTTACAGGATCCAATCCTGCTGTGTTGTATCAGCCCGTTCTCATTCCCAGGGCGTCAAATATGATAGCAGGGTTTCCGCCAGTGTTTTGCAAGTCTGGCGGCCCGCACTGCACGATTGATAAATGCTACAACTCCTCAAGACACAAGCCAAGTTCCCGTGTCTTAAAGGGTTTTTCCATACACGACTCGGTGTGTCAGCCCAGTACGGCAGGGAGTTGCGTCTCCATTATAACAGAGCTACCCACTTGACGTGACTAGTTGTCAAAGGAGCAGCTGTAAAACAGTGGATAATTTAATTTCCTATATTCTTCACAATAAAAGTCCCCTGTTATGTTATGAAGCAACAAAATCAGGAAATGTCGACTCCTATGCAGCTGAAAGTGAAACAGTAAAATAAAACAGATATCTGAAAGTACAAGCAGGAGATTCAGTTACAAGCTACAAAAGTATTTAGAGCTGAACACAACGTCTTTCTCTCTGGTCTCCTAGACAACGCCGTCGGTGGTGCACTGCGCTTTCAATGTAAACCCATTCGCGTCAATATCAAACGCTCAAAGAAAGGGGTCGGGGAGTGTGGTGGCGTAGTTTATAGAGCGAAAAACCACACACAAAGGGTGAGTGGGAGAGGTGGTGGATGAGTGAAACAAACACAGGGCTTTCATTCAGTGTCCCATGTGAAACGTGTTGTTTGTCTTTGTGTCCACAATGCTAAGTTCCATTTTCACTTTACAAATGTAATTTTAAGCCAAACCATGTTGTTTTTTTTTCCTAAACCTAACTAAGTGGTTTTGTTGCCTAAACCTAAGCAAGTGTTTTTGTTTGGATTCACGTTAACCATGTGTTTACAGCGACCGTAGTGGAGCGCCATAGTTTGACGGGCTGGGCTTCCCAGTGTGTTAGTAGATGTCCTGACAAAGCACCAGTATGTGGGATGAGAATGTGTTGATTGTATTTGTTAAGTAAACAGGCTTCTGTCACCTCCGTACGAAAAAAAAGAAGAAAAAAGTGAAGAAATAAACTGAGATGGATTTGTTGACTAGGAAATCACCTTTAGCCAAATGTCCCTGTTAGGAAAATATAATTTCACACAACATCATGTTGTCAACATCATGTTGTTTTCTGATGTTGAAGGCAAAAATGGCATCTCAGAAAGACACAAAAATTAAAAAATAAGATCTTTCTGAATCTAACTGAAAACGACACATTGGCTCTTTTACGTCCTAAAGAGCCCCCCGTGTACAATGGGCACTTTCCTTTCAGATTAATCATTAAAACGGTCTCCATGTCAACGCAGGAGCACGGACCATTAATAAAAGATTGTATCACTTTATAGTGAGAGGAGTGGAAACATAATGCCATTGACTGCGTGGGACTGTGTGTGTGAGAGAGGCTAAAGGTACTTAGGAGAACCCTGAGGTGATTTCTTTGGTTTCATAAGCAGATTGCTTTCTTTTGTCCCAGGAGGCCGAGTGGTTGCACTGGTTAATGTGTCAGAGCGATTCAGTGTCCCGACCGAGCTGCCTGGAGTTCAAGTCATGACCCTACACACTTCAGCTGGGACTGGGAGCACACAGAGGCCAACCCACAACCACTTACAATTAATACGATGCTCTTTTAGCTGTAAAATCAAGTCTGTGTTCTCTCAAGTCATAAACACACACACACACGATCAGTTAGTAGTTATGACGGTGTTTAAATAGAGCACATCATGTCAGGCTATGCATTTATAACTATTCATCATGTACATTATTACTACAGTAGGTGTTTTGGTGCATGTCATTATTATGCCATTCTAAACCAACGAATTAACGCAGGTTATTGCAATATTAAAGCAAAAAAAAAACGCCCAAAAGTGATTTCAAACATGCTTTAGAAATCTAATCTTTAAAAATAAAACAACTAATGCCACTTCATAGTTTTAGACTGAAGCTGATGAGGACAGGGGAAGAATTCATTTTGTATAAAATCTGCTGAGTTCTGAAAAAACTAAGGAGAAAGTGCTACTCGGATGTCACAGTACAATGACGCACAAAGAAAGCTCCTGAATTCAAGGCACACTGCTTTGTTAAAGAACCAAATTTCACAGGGATGCACCGATCAGACTTTTTCCGTCCCAATACTGATAGCGATACTTGGGTTTTGTACTGATCCGATACCAGTGTTTAATTAATAAACTGTATGCCTCACTGTGTGGAAGTGACTGGGATCCTTCTTTTATGTGTAAGGCAACTGATTTAAACATTGCTTTCCTAACTTTGTAAAACAAAATATAACACATAGATACAAATTTACTGAATTGATATTTATTGTTAAAATAATAACAACTTGGTAAAAAAATCTTCAAAAATTATCAGGAATTATAATTCAAGTGGAAAACCTTTTTAATTCAGCAACAAATTGTCATTAAAATACCAGTGTAAAATACTGTTTAATGTATATAGTATATAAACTTAGAATTTAATTAACTGGCTCCATGGTCACCGATCCAGCTGTTTGAGTCTGTATCGGCCAGATATCTGATCCGGTATCAGTGCATCCCTACCGTTATTATTGTGGCTAAATGATTGAAAGCAAGACCAGCGTGTATTGACACACAAACAAGTGCATGAGATGTGTAAAATCACACAGTTGTAAAGAGAAGACTGCAATGAGCTGCATTTATGGGATTAATTAATTCTCAAATACATTTCTCAAGATAACGTCAGCGGTGGGTGAAAAAAATAAATAAACTGAAAGAGTTCTGCATCTTTAATATAAAACTCTAAAAGCGTTCACTCCCATTGAGCCACAGTCAGCCAGCAATTATCACACTCATTAGCTGAGGAGGACAATATATGATGATGACCCTGATGAAGACCTATGTTGGTAGCAACGCGTCGGTCATTTTAAACACTTATTGCCATGTAAAATAAAGGCATTTTAATTTTGTTCAAACACCTACAGTATAACTTGGATTATTTTTGAGGGAAACTTGCATTTTGTACTTTTTTCCACCCATTTAGTGAGCCCTTCACAAGACTGAATGAGGACAATACATGATTTCTGAGAGGAAATAACTTAATAAACAACATCAGCCTCACAGCAATCCACTTGTCAGTCAGAGCGAAAGAAATTACAAGCTTTATCTGATATCATATGATATTATACGGTTACTGCGCCCAGATAGACATCTAAAAGAAATGCTGAGGCCAAATACTCCCTAAAATACAATAAAGCTAAATGGCTAAGGTGTGGAACCAATTGATCAGCATATGGTCGGACATTTGCCTCCATTGTAGTAGCTCAATCGGCTTTTTAATAGGGTCATTAACTTATATGTAACCCGGGGCGGTGGAAGGAGACACAGAACATGTAATAGAAAGTGACAGAATATCTCAAGAGTGATTAAGATGCTTCACTCAGACTATTTTAAATCATCAATCATGAAATACGGTTACTAAAGGGACAGGACAAAAATGACAAAGACACCAGCATGTCAGAGTGATGCCTTGAGGAAAAATACAGTATAAAGTGTAAAGACGAAGCATTTTATTAACAAATATTGACCCTAAAAGACACATGAAAATGTAAATAGAATATATAGATTTTTTTTTTTTTCCAAGTAGTTGACTCATATGATAAATTAATTGGTTTAATGGCATAGACACTAGATATAATGTGTTGCAGCTGTAATGAGTCTTTGTACAAGTCGATGCTGTGAACCACAGAAACCGTTTGCAGCACAGTCTTACCAGGCGGAAAGTGGGCCATAAAAACACGACGCGAATGTGCGAGGATTTGCCCCAGAAATGTGAGGATTCAAGAGAATAAGTGCAGCAAAAGAGAGCTGAGGATAGAGCGATATGGATAATTGCTTTTAAAGCTTCTCAACAGTGGATAGTTTGAATGGGTGAAATGTGAGTTGGCATTTATGATTAAAAGAGGGATTCGTCAGAGAGGAATGTTCTGTTCAGCTTAATGCCAAGACCGCTCAAAATGTTCTTCACAATTGATATGTTTAGCTGTAACCCTGCTTGACACTGTTGGTAAAAAAAAAAAAAAAAAATGGTTTCAAAACGTCAAAGGCATTATAAACTATGTTATTGTTGGTTGACAAAAATAATAGCAGACAAGAATCGATTCAGAGATCTGCAAAACTGTTCTACACACATTGGTCGTCAGCAACATTTTGGGAGTGAGGTTCATTAGTTACCTTTTCCAGTATGTGATTGGAAACACAATAATCTTATGTGAGTTTGATGGTTGGCTTTGTCTGCTAATGCTTTAGGATATAGGGATGTTGAGTAATTATAGGAGAAAAAAAAGTAGTCCAATTAAAGCTGAAGCGGGCGAGATTGGAGCAAATATGATTAAAAAAAGTTATTTTTATAAAACGGTCGCTATAACCTGACAGTAGTACATGAAACTTTTGACACGTATACTGTGCATTCGGGATATGCGTCTCAATTGGGGTTTTAAATGGCAGTTTGTGACACACAGCCACACAGCCTCTTACCTGTTTGCAGCCAGCAATATTAGTGGAATATTAATTTTCATTATCCATGTAAACACCTTAGAAGGAATATTGTCTTTTTTCGGAATACAGTAAGGGCAAAAAACTGAATATTTTCTGCATGTGGATGTAGTCAATGTCATTCATAGAGCCATAAAGACATAAAGAAAAGCTTTTAATAGCTATACACTCCCAAATGTTTCCAAAAGAAAAGTTGCACTAAGAAATACAATATTAGAATTACATGTTCGCCACACTGCAGCCGAATATGGTTTTCATTCTTCACAGTGTCGTTGCTCTAAAGTAAATAGCATTAATAACCACACTCACATTCGTCATTCAATAGCCACGGTAAAACACTCTGTATGTCATATTGTACATGATTACTGAGAAACAGGATGTACCATCAGCACCTATAAACGTGGCTCTAGACGTGCGTTTGTTTGATGGAGAGTTGTATGTGATGTGTGCCTTAATGATGCTGCACCTTCCTGCAGGAATGAGGAAGTGAATACGTTTCTCAATGAGGATTTCTGAGTCATTAGTCCTTCAGCCCACCAGTGATGGATTTCACTGCCAGCCTGGCTATAATAGCTTTTCTGTCACGTCTCTCAGCTGCACATACAGTTGAGCATTGTGGGTACAACTATGTCAAAATATACCCCCTGTACACCCCCGTGCAGAGCTAGGTATTAAATAAACAAAGCACGGATCATTAAATTGGTCTTTTCCTATAAATATTTATTTAAACTCTCTTTTACTCTCCACATCCCTGATTACCATGTATATTTTAGAGAGCTTGCTCCCACAACAGTTCGGTTTTCTTACTAAAAAGTGTGACAAATACCCCCCGAAACAGAATGAGCAGCACAATTGGTGTCATGCTTGGGATTAGCATATAAACAATGCTTCATTTTTTTTGGCATTTGCACAGCTCTGGCGGTGATGCGCCAGTTTGGTCTCCCCCCAGAGTAGTGAAAGGCTGTCGGGGCAATGATTCAGTGTCGCTAGCTCAGACTGTGTCAACCCCCTCAGACCTGACATCTATTCTCATGCACTGTTAACCTCTACATGAAATGAGAACTGGGTCGTCTTACAGCATGCAGTATTATCATAACAACATATTTAACCCACAGGCATGACGACGAGTCACACCAGACATGCACATATTCGAGTTGCTGTCAAAGACTCATTCACACATTGACTAATGTCTGTTGTTTGTCAGTCTAATAGCCATAAGCACTATTGGATTTCTTAGCGGGGGGAGCTGTTAAAGCCTCTGAGCTTTAGTGTTTTCTTCATCCATTTCATCCATTACATTTACGAACATTAAACCATAGACTGTTTATAGGAAGTGCGACGTCGTGACGTCACCCATTGGTTTGTGGACTGCCTCGATTTGAAGCCTCGAGTTGGGCATTTTGGCCGTCGTCGTCTTGCTTTTTGGCAACCAGAAGTGACGCGACAGGGTGCAGCTAAGTACAACCGAACACTGAATGAGACATTTTCAGGTGACCAAAAAGATTATAATTAACTTTCATGTACTGAAAACACACTGTGAACGGATTAAAGTTGTAAGATGAAAACACAGACAACTCCCAGACCGGACAACGCTGTGGTTTATTACACGGCTATGTTGAATACTCTGGGATTCGTTCACAAGGATGACCGGCTCGCTGTACATTATCCCTTACTTATGGTCAATTTGACTCTAAATGGGACCATAATTTACTAAATGAACATCATGCTGTATTGAATTAGACTTGAAACTAGCGATTGAGACCATAAAGTCACATTTACAATGTTTACTGAAGTAATAAATCAAGTGAGAAGTGTAGGGTCAATTTCTCATAGACTTCTATTCAATCAGACAACCATTAGACCCAAACAAAAGCTCTTCCCGAGCAGGTTCATTGTAAGTTACTGTGTTAAAAGGTGCACTATATGGTCTACTAATTGGTCTCAGGCTATAACTTCCACAGTGTGTCTCAGCCCTGGGCTTTTTTTAAACAATGAGGCAACCAGTTCACTGAGCTCCAGCTTCATCCTCTTTTCCAGAGCTATAACAGGCAGCTGGAGCTTACCCAGCAGTCTTCACCGCTGTCTCTCTCTCTCTCTCCAGCCTGCCGTCTCTAAAATAGAAACCCCTTTCTGTGAGGGCGCTGGTTTCGTCTCACAATCCCCTCCTGACTGTGCCACTGATGAACTCTGATTGTCTTCCCCTGTCAGAGCATTTCATCTTCACATTTACTGACATTACTTTCAATTTTCCTCCCGTTTATAACACTTGCAAAACTGTCCTTTTTGCTGCTACTTAAAGATTCTGTTGACACAAACAAAACAACTGGTTAAAGCATCGTGCGCCTCCTTCAATAAAACGGTTGCCGTCAGATCTTTAATGAAAAACAAGACCGCAAGAGATAGAGGGCAGAAAGAAAAAAGGGTTTAAAGGGAAGAAGAAAATTCACTCAGACACTTTTTTATCTTTTTACTGTCAAACTGTAATTTCCCTTCTGAGTTCTTGCTCTTTTTCTATCATTATTGAGGAGGGATATTTCCCAGCCGCAGCCTCTCCTATTTTTGTCAAGTGGGCTGATTGAATGTGAAGTCACAGGAGAAAACATCAGCTGGGAATGGCCCTTTTAGGATCTTTGGTAAAAGATATTGCATCTTGAATATTAGGCCATGCATACTGCAGGTTGTGGAGTGGAATTTAAATCTTTTTATATTTCAGCAAATGCATGAGTCTCTAATGTAATATATTTTGCAGACAGGTTCTCCAACTACTTTCAATGCAGCAAAAACATGCACAGCCGATAGCACTGTGCAACGCACTGACAGATGGCTTTAAAAATGTAAAACCCAAAGCACACAGAAGCTCTATTATTTGACACGGCAATGCAAGTAAACTGCTCATTTGCCAGTAGGACACAGTGATAAGATTGCTGCTGTAAAGTCAAAGGCAACACATTAAAGTGAGCAAGAGGCGACGAAGGCAGCAGGATCCCTTTGAGTGAATTCAAGCTTTTCTGTAGTGAGTAGGCGGGCGCTTAATTTTTCTGGCTCTGCAAATGAAGTCACTTACAGATGGAGTAATGTTTGCTCGGAAAACACACCTGTTTTTGGCTTCGACCACAGAGGGCCAGCCCTACAGTACAAACGCAAAAGTCTGTCACTGACTGAGTGACAGAGTCAGTCACTATTTCAAAATGAAAAGGCGGGGAACAGTCCGTTTGTGCAAATGGACCAAGCTGTGAACACTAGGCGATCTGGTTCTAAAATGAAACGAGGCTCAGCAGTGGCAGAGTATATTTATCACTTAAAATGTTTTCAGAAGTATATTTTGGTAAAATTGTTAAACAGGAAGTTTACAAGCAGGCCACCATGATGTTTCCTGTTTGAAACGGCAAGCAGAAGTGACGTTGCAGTGTGGACCCACAACCAAAAATGACTCGGCAGTCTTGCTCATTGATTTGCAACATAATCCATCATCTTCTAATACTGTACACTTGTTGTCAAAG
This sequence comes from Helicolenus hilgendorfi, assembly GCA_916700815.1. Classification (NCBI taxonomy): domain Eukaryota; kingdom Metazoa; phylum Chordata; class Actinopteri; order Perciformes; family Sebastidae; genus Helicolenus; species Helicolenus hilgendorfi. The sequence continues at coordinate 1,210 of CAKALG010000824.1, read as the reverse complement.
TGGGGTTCTTGAGGTGGTTCCCGGGGGTCCGCAGCAAAAAGGGAATCATTTATTTTTACTATAATTCCATGCATAAGTAACACAATGACATAATGTATGACTATTTTGGTCATGGGTTTCATACACTTTCTGTAATAAAACATTTAAAGCAAAAATCCTATCAGATGGGGGACCCTGACACAAAATCTTATCTTATGGGGGTCCATGGTCTAATTTGTGTCAGTTTAGGGATCCTTGACATGAAAAAGTTTGGGAACCACTGGTCTAATACAATTTGAGATATTAAAAGGAAAGTACCGTGGTATAAATAGTACAGCAAAATCTGTGATGGTATACAAATCTATATTGTATTTCGTTATAAATCACCCACCCTTTGTACTGTTCATAACATGTTTTCGTCAAAGTTATCTGGTTGGATAAAGACGTTTAGACGTTTGAATCTTTTTGATAGCTGGACACAATCAATGCGAGCACACCAGCATGAGAACATTACAAGACGTTCTGCTGTATTTTTTGTTGGAGGACTCGTCAGATTTCATAAAATAGAAAAAAGATATTGTTCTTTACTAAGTCACACAATGCAGTTATGAAGTTGTGCTTCTTTGTAAACTGCATTCAGCTGCCCCCACACTGTAGTGAAGCCTGAATTTCACTCAGTGTGCCGTTAGTATTTATGATGACCTCCCACATATTTTGTAGCTGCGTCTGTCTCCAGCACGCCAGAGGCGCTCAGTGTGCTGTAAATCAGAGTCTGTTCAGGCCTCTGAAGTAAACCACTGCTGCTACAAAATGTAGCCACCTACCACAGTGGGTTGTCTACTTGACGTATTTAATGTGTATGTATCTGAATATCTGGGTCTGTGGTGTACTAAGAGCAGTACTGACTGGCAGACAAGCTGAGTGATTGACTGGTGGAAAGATGTTGAGCTCCATTTCTCAGAGTTTGCACCCTTTGGCTGTTTTAAACATCTCATGCTGAGCAGAAGGGTGCCACTTCACCCTTCTCCATTGTCTCCAGAGCCCCGGGAAAGATCCATTTCCAGTGGTGAAACCAGCCATAAAAATGCAGAAAGCTGTTTGGCCCTGGAGACTAAGCTGCTTGTGCACACAGGCGTGAAAGGCCCACCATTGCCCCTGCGTGTCAACGCTCTAATGGAGGCCCAAGGGAGATGCAATCTTCTCAATAAATGATTCAGAGAAACAAGCTTTT
>CAKALG010000823.1:0-10918 GCA_916700815.1 Helicolenus hilgendorfi | reverse complement strand
CACCTGGCGGGGGTCAGAGCCTGCCTCAACAACATCACAAACCGCACCGCCAAGGGCCAGAAGGAGCAGAAAGAGGCCCTGAGAAACTAAGACACACAAGTAGAACATAGTCACACACATACACAGACGGTATACAGCTCAAAGCACGCACACACACACACACACAAATAGGTCAACAGGTAACGTTACTACAGCATTAGTCTCAACGGACACTTCTCATCTCCCTCTATCTATCTGCAGGGCATTAGGTGAATCCTACTTATTTGTGGCAATATCAAAAATCTATGTTTTCCTACATGTTCAGCAACACTAACATCAATGGGTATTTCTCATGTGTCTTTGTTGTTTTTGTTGTTTAAAAAGGGGATGAAAGCCATAACAAAAACACATGTTTTGTCACTAATTTGGACAAAGTTGAACACGACAAAACCGAATCACATTGAGGAAGCGTACAGTACATAAGCGCAGAAGATGGCTGTTTGTCTTACCTGTTTGTTTCTATGTGAATCTGTAGCAATCTCGCAGCGATGCCGGCGAAGAACGGCGGAGCCTATTTTAACAAGACTTAGAGCCGCTCGCTGGCGTCACTCTCCTACATCCACGAGCACAAATGTGAGACTGTGCCAAAGATAAGCGACCAGGTTGCTTCATGTAGCGACAGCTGACAAAAAAAAAAAAAGAAGAAGGCATAGTAGAGCTTAGGGAGAATAAAGCGTCAAAATAATTGTAAAACCCAATGTGATATATATTCATGCACTTAAGATTATTTAACACCACTTATAATAGAAGCATCATGGGTAAAGACATGGTTTATTTCAAGAGCACTCATAGTATTTAAGAATAGATATTTTAAAATGAAAAAAAAAAAATGGTCATGTTTATCACCATAGAGATGGATAGTGTGCCGGGTCTGAGGCAATATCTCCTTCATTTTGTTGTTGTTGTTGCATAATGTAAACGTCCCTTAAACCTCCCCCAGTACTTCTGTCCATAGGCGTAGACACCTGGTATAGTTACCGTAGCTACCAGTAGCTACCACACCTTCCTATTCATTTCAAAGAACTATATACATGAACTGTGGGTTTAGATTTCCGTTTGTGTCTGTTTACCCTCACTCTACCCTCATAAAGATATAAGCAATTTGTCCCGCGCGGGCAACTCTGTAAAAAGGTTAGAAAATATTTTATTTTTTTCCTTTCTTAATTGAAGCAATTTGACCTGCAGGACTTTCTCAGTTATATTGCATGGGTGCTTGTAAATAAGATAAAAAGCAAATCTTTTTTATTCAAAGATCATGTAAGATAAACGATGTATTTAGCATGAAGCATGACTTATTTTCATATAAACCTTGATCCTAGAGGAAAGAAAAAAAGTTTTGCCGCCAATTCTTATACCCGTGATTATATTGGATTTCTTTTTTTTTTTTTTTTATCTTTTTTGGATTCTTTTTTTTTTTTTTTTCTGAGCGGGCTTTCAAAGACACGTCTTCAGGGAGGAGCGTGGGAGATCACTCTGCAATTAGAGGCCCGAGGGTGCCGCCTCTGGGCTTCGGGTTCAGGCTACGTAGGCCAGCTGAATCACCTCTTAGGGGTGGGCTTCCGTCTTCTTCTGCCTGTACAGTGATTTTTATTTTTATTTTTTAGGTGTTCAATGTTAACCCCGGTGTTATTTCAGAACACATCCGTAGAGTGTGTGAGTTTTGTGTGCCCAGGAACACACGCCCTTTAACATTGTGCCTGCCTGCCTGCCTGCCCTCAGTACCTCTGTTGTCATGTCTCCGACATGTTTGGACAGAACGTCTTTATTTATAACAGTATTGTTTTTTTCTTTCTCTCTCCTGTGTGTAAATGTACATGTGTCCTTATTTTCCATCGGCATTGTTCAGTGTAAATGTACGGATCGGACGGACATGGGAACGTTTTTGTAGGTGTCCTGGAAGAACCTCATATCTCCAAATAGGCTAGGATTGAAAAGAAAGAGGAATGTAGGGCATAAATGACAAAAAAAAGTTTTGTTTTTTTATTTACATACAGTATTGTTAACCCTTTGATTAAAGGAATTACTTGCCGTTGTGGATGTCAAGCTTGCATACGTATTTATCTCAAGCATCCGGAGATCAGAGGTTTTGTTTTTTTTATAAATATATATTTTGGGTCACTGACTTGATTGAAATCCACAAAGGCAGTTGTGAGCTTTTTGAGACATTTTCGCATCAGACGTGATATAAATACTGCCATTATTCGGCATGCTATTGCTGAAACAGGAATGCGTAAAAGTATTAATTCCCCCTAGGGCTGTCCCGAATACCATTTTTTGGGCTTCGAAGCTTCGGTGTGAAACATTCGAAGGTATTCGAAGCTTTGCGGCGCATCGCAGCAGGCCGCCTGTCTCCATCTCCCGCACTACTGTACACACACACACACCTCTACACACAACAAACAGCGATATCTGTCTCAGAATAAATAATAATAATGAATTTTGAATATCAATAATGAATAATGTTGTGGAATACTTCCTTATTTCATGGGCTTTTTGGGGATTTCCATCCATCCATTATCTGTAACCGCTTATCCTATTCAGGGTTGCAGGGGGGGGTGGAGCCGATATCCCAGCTGACATTGGGCGAAGGCGAGGTACACCCTGGACAGGTCGCCAGACTATCACAGGACTGGCACATAGAGACAGACAACCATTCACGCTCACATTCACACAATTTAGAGTCAAGAATGAATGCACCCTGTGGGAGGAAACCGGAGAATCCGGAGCAAACCCACGCCAACACGGGGGAAACACACACACTCCACACAGAATTGCCCCAAGCCGGGTTTGAACGTGTGACCCTCTTGCTGTTAGGCAGCAATGCTAATCACTGCAGCACCGTGCAGCCCCGTTTTTACATATATATTTTCAAAGAAGCATTTGAATACTGATTTGGGAGGTTGATTACCATGGCAACGGTCGAAGCTTCGAAGTATTCGGGTCAGCCCTAATTCCCCCCCACACATACACTTGCAGTGATGCATATAAAAATCAGCTTTGCAGGAGAAAATATAAGCTGGGTTTGGTCGTAGCAGCTGTCAGACGAGGTTTTTGTTTTAGCCTCAATGGCCGTTGAGTGATTGTCAGCGAGCCAAGCAGGCAAACAAATGCATGTCCCATCCACTGGTACAGTCTTTTGCCACCTGTAGCATGCATCACTGGCTTTGCATTTTGTATGGTATCCATGCCAACATATTTGAAAAAAAAAAAAAAAAAAAAGGCTAAAAGGAGACACCGTCAGTGTTCTTGTTGTGTGCCATCCGTCTCCCGTCTGATATCTGTCTGAGTGCTCCCGTGGCCTAGGTCAAGCACTCTGCTGTATTTGCAGCAACAATCCACTGTTGTGGTGACTAATAACGTGTTCAGCTGGCAAGAGGCACGTCGAGGGGAGAGAGCGTTGCTTTAGCAACCACCTTTTTTCCCTCTGACTCACTCGGCGACATGCAGGAAGGATGAACTCCTGACCTACGAGTCCTGGAAAAACACATAAAATATACCTTGGACATTTTGAAAGCAAAGGAAATATACTTCACTGCCTGAAAAGCCCCCTAAAACAAGTGTTTGTTTCACACCTGCCAAACATAACGATGAAACGCTCGAAAAAAAATACAGTTGCCATTTTTTTATTTGTTGTTTTTATGCGCATTTTCATTTTCTGTTTTTGTTTTTCTCTCTGACAAAATTATCTACAATACTGCCATTCTTTTTTTTCTTTTTTTGGTGACTGTCTGAGCTGAATATTGGAAAGCCATAGGTTAGAGATGTCAAAACGCAAAACTGTTATTGATCCGTGAGATATGATGCAGAGTGCACCCGGGTGTTGTTGTTTTTTTTCAGTAAATGTTCAATTCTCTCCTTATTGTGCAATCATATTGCCAAAGAATGATTTCGAGACCTATTTCATCACTACATGTAAATATCAACGTTGTCCAATACCGTGGCAAAAAATATATAAATGTTGTTTTATTTTGTTTTCCATTTTCTGAAAAACTGCAATGATGTTTATGTGATGTATTGTCTTCCAGTTGGTTGCAATAATAAAAAAAATACAAGTTGCAGAAGATTAGTTTGGCTGTTCCTTTTGACGGACTTGGATCAAACCAGTGGGGTCTGAGAAGGGAAGCCAAAGCAGGACTGCCTTAAACTTGCATTCTTTCTAATAGCCAGCAGGGGGCGACTCCTCTGGTAATTGGAGTCCGACAATCGTCAGCTTTTTGATGGTTCTTAAGATTATTTGTCCGGATGTTCGTGTGGTATAAGGTACGTTAAGAATGTTTTTTACATCCCCCGATTGGCTCGGAAGTCCATTCTGGCCGCACCGATTTCAAATCGTAAATATTAAACGTTCAATATTTACGATCGGATATCCTGCTGTGTGTGGGGAACCTCGAGGACAGCCGATGACGCAGTCGCGTGGGAAAGAACGATAGCCAATAGAGAACCAAGCTGACAAGCTGTTATTGCAGTCGCGGCTAATGCATGAGCGAAATGCAAAACGTGAAGCATAAAGTAGTAGTAAGATGGACCTCAGAAATAGAGGACCAATATATTCATTTGTGGCAACAACGCAAGTGTTTAGTGTTTATGTCTCCGTGACTTCTTCCATCCATCCTTGATCGCGAGAGACTTTGCGAGATTTCCGTTTTTTTCTAGTCGGGACTCTTCGTTGTTCATGAATAGAATCTGTTATTGTGTGTTGTGCTATTTTGGCCAAATCGTTACTCACCACACACTGTGGGAACAAACTGTTCAATTTATCATAACATGTCGTTATGTATGGGGTCTCTCACATATTCAAATCTGTTAAGATTTTGAAAAATCTTTTAGTGTGGGTCAGCCTTAAAAATGTCTTATTCCGCATTCAGCTGTGCTTAGCGCCACCCTCTCGTGTCACTTCTGGTTGCAATAAACCAAGATGGCGACAGCAAAAATGTCGAACTCGACGCTTCAAAACGGCAGTCAACAAACCAAAAGGTGACGTCTCGGTGACTACATCCACTTCTTATATACAGTCTCTATGGATCAAACACTAAAAACATAATCATAGAGAATAATACGCATGTCGACTACCGTGACACATTTAATCACAGCATCACTGGTAGGCATGTGGGCTAAAAAAAACAGCAATATAACCACTTTTCCTCTCAAAATTGAGGGTTAAATATAGTAAAGGCTTCTAAGAAAGCATATCACCCTTTCTATCCCCCCTCCGCCTTTTCACCACTTCAACATGCAACACACACTATCCCCCATTTACTGGCAAAGTGCTAGCTTTGTGAGACTGGAGACTCTTTAATTTGCTCTCAAGACTGACCCCAATCATTAACCTCACATATTCCCATCAACAAGGGTCTTATCATAACCATGCCTCTTCCGCCAGTTAATTATTCATTTACTTCCTCTAATCATTTAAGTTCAATACTTCTGATTAAAGTCAAACTCGGCTTCCCCCCTCAGGGAAGGAAGTAAAAGAGTTAAGTGTACCAAAGAGTTCCTCAATGCCTTTATCAATCCGAGCGGTGCCATTTTCAGAACCGTGTGGCAGTGGAAGCCCATTCATAATTGAAGCCGAGACAGGCTTAATCTGGAGCCAGTGCCTCCCTGTGCAGTGCGCTCCCACCACCAACACAACTGGAGCTAGCTGCTCCTCTGTTGCTATGCAACTACAGCAAAGAAAGAGGGGGGAGAAAAAGTGTGCATTCTCCGGATCTTTAGAGGGCATCATACTACTCAGTTACCGAGAGCGAGACTCAAAGGTGGCGACGACACGCCTCGCAGCTTTATGTTCGATCGCGTCTCGTAGTTTTGAGACTACAAGTCTCTAATCGTCTTTTTCCACAACTAACACTTGTGTTGGTTTGTTTCAAAGAAAAAGGGTTCAAGTGAATTCTAAAAGCGTATTCTCATCTGTGTCAGGTCGACCTTTAATTTCCCCCCTCAGTGCAATAAATTTAATGAAGTCAGTTGTGACATTCCATCTCGGAGGAGGCATGCCGAGGTGCTAAGTGGATTGATGCACAGAGAGCCGTTGTGTTCCCGCGGTCCATATCATCCATATCCACAGAATGACCAGTGAGGCAAGTTTCCATGGAGACAGAAGTGGAGGTAACGTTCTCTTGTCAGCTCTCATTTACTGCAAAGCTTTATTGTTTTTTTTCTTTTTGGGAAATGTTCCCCTGGTAGTTAGGACAGGTGTGTTTTTTGATTAAACAGATAGAACTTATGACTCATCCAAAAAATTCACTTACACCCTCTGCTTTATTGAATTAAAATAGTTGCACGCTTATACAAAGTGAATGGATTGTGTGTGTGTGTGTGTGTGTGTGTGAGTGTGTGTGTCATGGAAACAGAAAAGGAGAGCTGTTTGCTGGAGTTCTGCTACGTGGTGTGATCACACTCTTGTGGCAGCAAGATGTTACTACATGAAAAGTGCTCTTGGACTATAAAAAGAAGATTTGAAAGGAAAGGAAAAGGAAGTTTGAATTAGGTAGGCTACACAAATGTATAAACAAATAACAAAAAAAATGTGGACATGACATATTTTCACTGAGTGACAAACTATGCGTCTAGTTTCTGTGAATTCTGACCACTTCGAGACAAATGGCCATAGACAAAATACACATTTGGGTGTAAAGTGAGTCAAATTAAAATCTTAATAGAGACCAGTTAAAGTGGTAGTAGGCAGAACATTTTTGGCATCATTGGACAAATATTCCATAATAACCTTTCAGAGAGAAAATTAGACTTCTGTACCTCCTCATGGCTCTGTTTTCAGGCTTTAAAAAGTCTAGCCAGTGACAGGAGACTTTGGCCAACCACAGGTCATTTCAGATGGAGAGCGTTCCTATTGGCTGTTCATTCAACAGAGGCAGCGGTCAACAACTTGCGAACTCCAATCAAACGGTCGGAGTAGGCTGCGCTGATCAAACATGAATCAATATTCTGTTACTGTAATGCCTATTTCTCACATAAAATTGGGCAGTGAGTCTTGCAAGAGTTTTTGCAAGTTTTTGCCAGATTTCGCAATTTGTGGGTTACCTTCTACACGACCCCTTTCTGCTCTCGCCATCAGATTATGCAGGAATTTGCATAATTATATTTTTTGTTTTAATCAATTGATTTCTATAACTATGCACAATAAAGCTTAAACTGAAATCCAGGTTTTCTTTGGGTTTTTTATATTTGTTTAATTGTTAAACAAATTAATTATCTCCTAAATCCATATCAGTATTATATTATATATAACATATACATTATTTGTAATAAAACTGTGAAGTCACTAGGAATCATCAGCAAACTAAGAAGTTTCATAAATCTTTCTTGTTTATTAACCTTATATTATTCCATGATTTATCCCTATTTTATTTATGGTAATGTTGTTTGGGCAAATACATACCCCTCCAATCTTTATAAACTTTATTTGTTGCAAAAACGATTTGTAAAATTGGCAACTTTGTCAAACTCTAAGGAGGCTTCTGCTCCACTGTTCAGGAAACTGAACATTCTTTCAGTTTATGACATAAATATTCAACAGATATGTGTGTTTATATATAAATATATGTTCTTGCCTTCTTCTTTACCATCATCGTTTAGCAATTTCTTTAAATTCTCAATTTCATTCACATAATACAGGCTAATCATCTTCATCTGCCTTTTTACAAAACAAAACATGGCCAGTACTCCCTCAGATATCATGGTGTACAAATATGGAACACCAAAATACATGTTATCAAGAGCTTGTTATCCTTACAACATTTAAAAAGGAAATTCTCATCACATTTAATTAATGATGTCTAATTATCTTTTGATATGTTTAGATATATTTTCTGTACTATATTTCGGATTTATTGGATTGTTTTCCACTGTATTGTTAGGTTTTTCTGCAGATTTTGTGTACTTTTTGTTGTTGTTTAACTTTTGTTGTATTTTTAAAATTATGTTAGTTTAGATCTTTCTTCCTTTTTTGTTATTGTTTTATTTTCTCCTGGGGTTGGTGGGAGGTCCTTTGTATAAGCCTGTAAGGCTTCTTGACCTCTCCAGACACATTTCTTGTTTTTTTAATTGACTGGATTTTGTGCAGTTTTATATATGTGCAAATAAACAAATGAATTAATTAATTAAATTAAATTAATTATCTACAATGAACTACCAGTGTGTCCATGTGGAAACTATGGCTCCCCCAGCATTAATTCCATAATATGGGTCAAAATATTTACAGTTGGCCTAATTCAGTAAACAAGATCACTGAGCATTACAAAGCTAATGCGATCTGAGCACCATTTATTTACCGCCTACCACATTTAAAACTACATTTCCCAGCAGCTAGTGTATCGATTAGTCATCATGCTACCATACGGAAAATCTCGCGAGATGTGAGATATGACCCTGCCCTATGTCTCGCGCACTCGCAGCTCCATGCTCAGTATATAAAGCAGGACAACGACGGAAGGAGGACGGCTGGGGAGTCGCAGCCCGGGATTGTAAATAAGACCGCTGAAACTGTGTTTTATTTACAAAAGTAATGCCGGCTGTTTTAGAATATCGTTCCCAGTTGTTTTAAAGTTCGTTTTTCGTACATTTTTGGCTCTGTTTCTCGCCTATTTCCCGTGTGGTTTTTACACTACGCGGTATAATGGCGAGCTCGGCTAACTCGAACCCAGTGGTAAGGATCAATCTCTGAGGATTGTCAACGGGGGAAGAAAATGGGGGTAAAAGATGATAGAAAAGCTTGTCAACGAGCTGTTTTTTTTAATTTAATCTGCTTTAACAAACACTTCACTGTTATATCAAATAAAATGAAGACTTAGTTCAGTCAAAACGGCCATTTTAGTCATTTTTCGACACTAGATTGTTCTCTTGAGATATAAAGCCATCTTGGTGAGCAGTGACTAACTTAAAGAGGAGCTTTACGTTACTATGGCTACATTAATTTAAAGATAGGGCTATGAATTATGGGTATTTTTGGTGTCTGTGCTTGTTGCTATAGTTATAAGGCTCAAAAGCTTGTGTTGGATGAGTCGGTTATAAAAGGACAAATATAAGCTAAATTGTTTATTATTTGCATAATTTATAATATTCAGATGTTCGCAAAGCACTTCGCCACCATCCACTGCGAATTTATCGAAAGATTAAAGTCTCTTTTTAGCCGAAAAAAACCGTCAACGGTCAGCCCGCCTCATCATTGTCCACCATTCCACGACCAGCAGTTAGGATATAACCGCCCCCCAAAAAACACAGCTTTTTACCCATCTCATAACAAATACGTCCTTCTCCCACACCGACAAAAGCCATTAGTCAAAGCTGAGCATTCATAAAGTATTACACCGAAAATATCCTTCACATTCCGCCACATAAATGTACGAGAACGTCGAGCAAGCACAGTTTTGCCGCTCTCCGTAAAATGGCTTCCACCGTCACGTCTCCTCTCGCTCCGCTGTTCTGGCCCTCCTCCTTCTCTGCTGCCTGGTTTTATACCGCCATATTGGCTCTCTAATATAGACTGCCCGGGATGGGAAGGTGCTACTCGACGCTACGTCACCGGGCTCTACATATAAACACCAGACTGGGCTTTAAATAGTGGAGGAGGCAGACGGGACGAGGGGGAGGGAAGGAGAGACATCGAGGTCCGTGTTGCTGCGGACATTGGGGACAATAACGCAGCGCAGTGCGGTGGCCTGTTTGTCGCTTTTACGTTTACATTGTTCCGCTTTGGTGCTTTAACGCGGCCGTTGTAGACCCTTTAAACGGTATACATTAGCTGTTCGTGTTCGCCATTTATGCCACGGTATCCCGGGAGACGTGCTAGTAGCTATATACCTTGTTGGGTCGTGACAAACGGACATATGGTTCATATGGAGTAGTGTAGCAATCCATAGTAGCATAACAACCCACACAGTGACGTACATAGGCTGGGCTACATTAATACAAGGGATTATCTCCATGGATTTGGTTTAGAGTCGAGCTACATGTTTACAACAGATATATACACCAAATATTACCATGTTATACTGCTTATTTGGCAAAAAATATATATATAATTAATTAATATTAACATGGTCTGTTAGACATGTAATATTTTGCTGCTGTTATGGCAGCTGTGAAGCACTATTAGTGACTGATGTCTTCCTATTAAAACACATTTCTGGGAGCCACATGCCATAGAGTCTATGGAAAAAGTAAGCCCCAAGTGGTAGCATTTATTATAACAGATATATTAGTTTTGTTATTATTATTTCAATATTTTTCTTCTGTATCAAACACTGTAATGAAAATGTTTCCTGTTTTGTGTCCTTTGCTTTCTCGTAGCCTAAACTATATAAGTCTGTGATTGAGGATGTGATCAACGAGGTGCGAGAGCTGTTCCTGGACGAGGGAGTGGATGAGCAAGTGCTTCTGGAGCTGAAAACGGTAACTGTCCCCGCCCCAGCATCATTGTTCCTGTGTACATACAACCACTGTAGAGGAACTAGCAGAAGTGCACAAGTGTGGTGACGTATGTGTGCTTCATTCCCTAGATCAAGGGTTGACAATTAGGGGTTCCGATTTTTATTCAAGGTCAGAGGACTGGAGGTATGGGCTGTGTCCGGATTGACTGGCCATTCAGTCTGGATGCAGACTTAGAGAAGTCCTGCCCTAGTAGTTCATTGTCGTGTAGGAACAAGCAGATTTTTATGATTTCCCAAATGCTACTCATTTGCAAACTTTTTATTTAAATTATTGTATATACAGTATATATATATGATGGATTTATTGTCATAATGAAAGTGGTACCTCACAAAATTCTATTAAAACTCATGGATGGCCTTTTTCTTCTGCCTGATGCTTCAGCTATGGGAAAACAAACTGTTGCAGTCGAAGGCAGTGGAGGGCTTCCACACCG
>CAKALG010000821.1:0-13330 GCA_916700815.1 Helicolenus hilgendorfi | reverse complement strand
ATCCCAACTGCACATGTGGGCAACGATAACCTCACGAGATCGAGGCAGCCACAGTTGCCGTCCACCAACTGCAAGACCCAGAGCATGATGGGAAATGCGTGGCTGTCGACCGATCACAGAGCTTTTTTTTTGTCAGATTACCTGTCACATAAACTGCTGTCAGGATATAGAAAATAACATTTTTATCATATTTGCTCAAAATTACCGACTGCAGCTTTAAAACCCTGTGTTTTTGTCAAATATTCATAAAATCTATGGTAACACCAGGAGTCTGGAGCAACACTTCTTTGTGCCAAACCAATGCAACACGGGAATAATAAGGGCTGCCTGCTCATTTAGGTCCATGTGGAAATTAGAATTTTGTGATTTTGTAAGTGGAATTTCTTCACAGATTGATAAAAGCCATTGAAAAAAGGGTTGCTGTGAACATAATTGTGTATGGGTTAAGAGTTATTTTCCCCCACAGCACAGAGGTGTTAATCAAGACTGGCGTTCAGATCTGTCAGTATATTATTAATTTTACCTTTTTTTCAAACTCAAGTGATTCTCACTCACCAAGTTTTCAGCTTTGAAATTACAAAGTATATTTATTTCTAAGTATTTTATACATCAAGGTTTAAAAGTTTGCCTGTTGTTACATTTGCTGTTAAAACTTTACATCTGACAGAAGTATATTTTGTTGGTGTGTATTTTACCTACAGCTAGTTTGAGCCATCAAAGCAGCTTTGCTCCACAGATATCGAACAGTTACACATTGTTTTGAATGGCCAAAGGATCGTAGTTTATTTTAAGATTGACTAACAATCCTTTAGGCAAAGTGGGTAGGCAGAGTTCACTGGAATGGTTCAAGAAGAGCAGGAGCAAGGTCAGTGGATGGATTTAGCTGCAAACTAGTGGAAAGAGACACTAGTGTTGTATCTTGCTATTGCACACAATGGTTATCCCACATGCAAAGCTAGAGTTGGGCGAGCATCTTTATAGTCAGATTGTGAACCCTGTGAATTTTGGAAATGATTTCATCTATTTTTTTTCAATACATTTTGACTTTTTAACAGAGACATTTACTAGGCAGCAGGACTGAGCCCTGCATCACTTGCTATGTGTGAGCGAGTGACAGAGAGGAGGGGAAGAGAAAGAGAAAGGTGGACTATTGCACGCAATGTTTCTGTACGTTATTAATAATAACTCAACGTTACGAATGGGGCTTTAAACTATACGGTACAGCTCTAGTTCTGTCTTTCTTCCCTTCGCGCCATTCAGTAGCGGAGACAGCGTGTGTGTCTCTGTGTGTCTATGATGGGGCAAATTCAATTTATTATTAATTTAATAGCCTACTACTACTAGGCTACCACTAATACTATTAATAATAATTGAATACATTTAGGCTATGGGAAAAAGAGCCAGATGTTGTCTTGACTTTGCCAAAGGTATTGGCGATCATTCTGACCATCGTCGACTCCCGAGATCATCGTCTGTCGGCACAACCTTATGCCCCTATGCAAAGCTAATTCTTAAAGGAGGACAGCAATTTGATTTTGCACAACCATAAAATTTGGTGACTCATTAAAAAAAAAAGAATGATTAAACTGGAAGCAGCAGAGGCCGAGAGATCCAGACTTTTAGTTCTTAATATGGGTTAAGCTCCATAAACACTGGATTCTACATTTCCCATGTGAAAACCCTAATGGCATCACTGTGAGTTATTTTCTCAGACTTGAGAAACCTCTTTCAGAGCTATAGAAGAGATTATATATGCAGCTTTTCATCAGAGTAGTATGGCCATAACTAATAAATGATCGTTAATTGTAAAATTGGTGGAGTGCCCCTTTAGAAAAACACGTGGAAAACGCCAGCCGTAACGCTTTCATCCTTTTATCCAAGTGCTTGGTATGTTGCACTCCTGTCGCGCCTGCCGTTACTAAGCAACCAAAACCTGCGTGCTGCAATGGCGATGATGAAGTTGCGGTTTAGCTGTAAAAGCCTCACTGACTAAACTAAACAAAGTCAAAACAAAGATACAGTATATCACAGTAACTTTATTGTTTTGATTGTCTGTCAGTTTGGCTGACAGGCGCTTGGAAACACTTGTGCCCTGCCACGGCGTCGCTATCGTGTTTGACCGTGCCTGCCATGCGGCTACATTGACAACAGTGGATTTGAGGGTGGAAAAAATACTGCATGTGTAGAGCCTCTTAAAAAGCTGCTGTCCATACAATGTCATTACGAGTAGTTGTGACTTTTACATTCCCAGAGCTGTCTCTGTAACTTAGCCTGAAAACAAGAAACAGCAGACACTATAACTGAAAGCGAATGCAATGCTAGCTGCTCCGTCTCCCACCGAGAACAGATAATCATATAAACCGTCTTAATTTAATTAGACCTCACCTCAGTTGGCTCAGTTTTCACAGCTGTCTCTCTTCCAAGCAGAGGTGAAATGTGGTTTCCTTTTTAAGATGCCGTGTGTGATAGGTAATGAACATTAGCTGATGAGCTGTCACCGGAGTGATGTTGATTGCCCCCCTCTCACCTGCGCACACATAAACACTCTAGAACTACAGTTCCTTTTCATTCGTTGGCAGACGACTACATGTGTCGGTCAAGTGGAGCTGTGTAAAAAGCATTATGTGCTGCCGGCGTGTCACAGTAGTTGTGAGTGTCTCAGAACTGTAGGAGTGCAAAGGGAGACAGTTAAATTAGGTGGAGGGGGGGCAGAGGAGCTGGACAGTGACAGGGTCAGAGAGAAAAGAGCAGATAAATAAAGAGAGTGTAAGATGGGGCTTCACCTCACAGAATGAGGTAACCACAAGCTGGTGCTCTTTGTCCTAAGATTGATGGACAGATAGTACAAGCCGACACCCTTTACCTGTATAGTCTGTGTGTTTCTGTGTGTGCGAAACGTCTCGTCCGCAGAGTAAATTACTGGCTGACACATGTGGGCTTAATGTCACAGTTAGGAAAAAATGCTGTCACAACAGGAAGGAAGTGGAATGACTGAGAAGGGGTAAAGTGTACGGCAAAGGGTTGAGGTGAGGGACTCAGTCAGCAAGACAGAGTGCTGCGAGGAAGGCTGGAGACAGAGAAACGATCAAAATAAGCACAGGAGGAGGGTACAGAAAGGAGAAAGCGGCAGAGAAAAGGAGGGGACACCAGGGATTCGGATGTGTAATTAGCACAGAACTTTGGTAACCATGGGAACCTGACACAAGGAGCGAGGCAAGCCGTGCTCTTTGGGTATAGAGCTTTTCATTGCCATTCTGTCACTACCAGGGCAACAGCTTTGGTCCGAGATTACTTCCTGTCAGCTACTGCATTAAAGCTATTTTCGAAATTCATACTATGAATTCTTATTACTGTGAAACAGGGCTGAAGTTTTTAGGTTGAAAAGTTTAAGAATACAAATTTCCAAAGGGTACAAATGGTAGTAAGCATATGCTTAATGTGTTACGATTATGAGAGGGTCCTTGGGAAATTTTCTCCGCAGTCTCAAGCTTGAGAACCCCTGTTCCAGATGAAACCGAGAGCACCCAGATTAATGTTCTGAGTATATGGGAACATTTTCTGTTTCACAACTGAGAACACTACAATATAATAAAGCTCATTTGGATATAAAAAAAAAAAAAAAGAAACATTCTGTGGGTCCATAAAATCAGTCTCCCATTCATTGTCTATGGAGCAGTTCCAGACTTTAGACCCTATGACAACACAGGTCTGAGACTTTGAGACTCTGGTTTATGGCTTTGAGAGAGAATAGCTCATGTTCACAAATTGAACTTTCCTAGGCCACGGAAATAACATATTGGAATTCTTAATTTAGGTGATGTTCCCCTTTAACAAACATTGCAACAGGAAATACAAAGAGGCCCATTTAGAACACACAAACTTTTTTCATAATTCTTGTTGAATTTTAACTCCTACATCTACTAGCGCATGAAAGAAATTCTGCTAATCTGCGTGACCAATTCAAAATTTGTATTCTCAACATTGCAAGCTGTAATCGTAACCACCAAGTAGACTCAGATCCCCAAAGGGATGCTGGATAAAGCTGTTGTTCTTGCCCTCAGAGGAGGGGCTACATTCAGTAAACAGCCTGATCACATCAGTCCCTGAAACATGGCTTCTGGCCAGGGTTCTCACTTGAAAGGTAAAAGCACCATCAGCCACCTCTGGATCTCTCAGACAGTGAGGACAGAAGACAAGACATCACAGAGCTTCATCGAATGTATGTTAAATAAATAATAGCAGCTCATTAATCACACTCCTGGTCGTAGAGGTAGGATTTTGGCTTTGATAAGAGCACCCACGCCAGGATGGAGACGCTAATTGGCTTCGGGTCTTCTGTGAAATTGAAAAGTAAGTAGATTCCATCACCGCACCGACGGAGCGCTGCGTTCTCTTGTATCCTAGTAGTGAAAGAGGCAAAAGCGACATAAAGTGTGATGGTTTTCAGCATGGGTTGCCATGTCAAGTGGTTCATAAAGAGACTGATTATGTACGTCTCAGAACAAAGAAAGCAACAATGGTGGAG
The DNA here is from genome assembly GCA_916700815.1 of Helicolenus hilgendorfi. Lineage (NCBI taxonomy): Eukaryota > Metazoa > Chordata > Actinopteri > Perciformes > Sebastidae > Helicolenus > Helicolenus hilgendorfi. The sequence goes on along the minus strand of CAKALG010000821.1, from coordinate 8,805 downwards.
GAATTCCCAACAGACAGTGAGATGAAGGTGACATTAACTAGGCCGTTTCCTTCGCGACATTGCTGCAGATTGTCTCATCATCCAGGGCAACTTCAAACAGCTGTCTTATGGGAAGTTTTTTTTTTTTTCTTGCTGGGCCAACTCCTCCCACAACCCACCCATCCTTTCTCCCATAAAAGGAGACCATTTACACCGTTGTTGGCATATAGCTTCGTCCCAGTGGACTGGGAGTTTATAGATTACGCATATTCAGCCATTTTTCTATGTTGATTTATAGGAGTCCTATACTGTAGGTGTGTACTGTGTCATTGTTTGAAGGTTAAAGGCAGTACATTGCTTCACATTGGCACTGCAAATGAATGGTGACGCTCGAGGGAATTTGCTTTGTCCAATGAGGTTTGAGATCAAACAAACCCTGAACATATGGCTGGGTGCTATGGCGTATAAATAATATCTTCATATATGTATAAGCTATATGGCGATATACAATATATATCGGATCTATAACCGATACATTTTTGAGAATTATTCAATTTTCAGAGTGTTTTTATTTTAACCGGCGCAGCTTTTTTTAGCCTTTACTTTTTTTAGACTTTACTGTTTTAATTTTTACCGTTTATGTCACTGGTTTAGCAGCCCAGGAAACTCACAGACCAGTTGCATGCATTGTAAATCCTCTCGTGTGATGCTACTCAGCCAATCAAATCTGTGCATTCCGATAAGCATTGCGACTTGCGTCAGTGAGTGAGATACACACACACACACACACACACACACAAACACACGGGAGTGACGAGACAAGAGACAACAGTTGGGAGAAATAAGTGGCGTGCTCTAAAAAGAGAAAACAGAGCTTTTTATCCAGATGGACAAACTCTTACATTTTCATTCTTCCAACGGGCAGTGTAAAACCAGTATGTCTCATTATGTTCAGAGTCCGTGGCGATTATTAAAAGCGGTAAGGTCTTTTTTGAAGTGGAGGCTGGCATCTTCCATCAACTTTTCCGACCTCAACACGTATAACCTCGCTTAGGCGCTTCACTTCTTTCACTCTCTCCAGGCTCTTTTCCTGGTCCCTGCTTCCCTCCAGATACGAAAACACACCCTATACGCACATCCATGCTTGTACGCCACACACACTCGCAATGGGGAATGTGTCTTTGGGAGGGAGTGAGCCGCAGAAGAAGCGAAACAACCAAAGCGAATCTAAAAAATTATAATTGATATCTATACTCTATGTTGCTGATATAGTCATTTGCTACATTCCACAAAGAACAATCCTCAATACATCGACTGTATTCGATATATCGCCCACCCCTACCTGAAAATTATATACAAAACACACACAAACAGAATTTGAACATCAATGTAAAATATGGTCTACAACTATGACATCCTCTAATGCCATAAAAAAAGTGCCAGTGTTGATATTAATTTGTTTGAGTAACGGAATTCTGCATCCTTTCTGTATTGAACCTTTGCTCCAAAAGTAAAAGCGTGTAATCAGGGGAAGGAAGATGCCACTGATAGTATGTAAGTGCTTGCAGGCGTATTCCTTGAAAGATGTAATAGTTGTATTCACTTTTACAGGGTTTATTTTTATGTTGATGTCAGTAATTTGACATGAATTTGTATTCTATGTGCCAACAAGACTAGGAGCATATCAGCAGTTCTGTGAGGTTGTACTGGATGGGATAAGTATTGTAGAAATTACAGTGTTGAGAAGATGCTACTGATGAAAAGTCAGAGGATGGCCAAAGTTGTTACAATTCATCCTCTCGGAACTGTGGATGTCTGTATAAAATGTCACGGCAATCCATCTAACAGCTGTCAAGATATCTGATCTGATTCCCATCGGGTCAAATGCTAACAAAAGCTTTATCATCTGCAGATCAGTGTTCCATCATAATGTCGGCTGACAAAATCATTGGCAGAAAGTGTCAACAGCACAAGTGACCATGTCCTTCTTATGACAGCATAGTTTATCAACACGTTCTCATCCCAACTCCTCACATACTGACGCTTTGTCACGCCCCTCAGCGTCACTTTATTTTTGGCATCAAAACCACTATAGTCACCCGTGGCGTCACTTGCCTCTGCTGAATTATTTTTATCCCCGCTGGGGAAAAATGTACTCCCCCCTAAACGTGATTAATGCTACTTCACCAATAGAAATAAAGATAGTTTTAAAACATATCTAAGTAAAGTCCTGCAACATGAGAACTGTCTAGTATAGTGCAAACACTATCATCTACTATCTCTTCTAGAGATGTGGGTGAAAGAGTGGTGACACGCACATATGACCAGGAAAGCCAAAAAAGAAGATTGAATCCGGCATCAAAACTGACTGTTTTCTTAGTCTGACAAACAGGCATATACTGCAGCCCTGACAGCACATTGTGCTTTTTGCATTTTGAGATTATTTTCTAATGAAGTTGAATAAAAAAAGTATTTTGGCATGCCTGGCCAAGTGGAGCTATCCGTGTTACTAAAAGGGGGATTTAATTCTGGCATGTTAAAATAGCATTTAACCTTTTGTTTGGTTGTTTATGATTACATCACTTATATGTCTGCATGAGAAAGGCAAGGAGGGTGAAAATATTGTGCTGCTAAGTTCAAGTTATGAAATAATTTTATTAAACTTCACAATTTTTCTATTAATGTTACTTTACCAGCTACAGGAAATATCCTAACAGGCTTCATAGTTTCTAGGCCCACTGTGGTTCGAGATTTATTTTAATTAATAACAACGTTTCAAAAACAACCCCGATGTTTTCACAAATTGCACACTGCTAAAAACTATTACGTTTGTAAAGTGAAAATGAAACTGAACATTGTGAATAAGAGTGAACAGCTGATTGTAACGTGAAAGTGAAACTTAACGCGTGGTACACAAACAGCGGTCTCCTGGACGAAAGCCCTGTGTTTGTTGTATGATTTGGATGATCTATCAGATCGATCACGCCCCTTTTAACTCTATGACAACTAAAAAGCCTTACAGTAGGGTGACCAACAACTTGAACAACATTTGAACAGCAATCAACATTTGAAAATACTTTTTTTACATTCAGGGTAGAGAAATTGTTTCAAGTGATTCTGCTTTTTATGTAATGGGATGGTTTTTGGCATTTTCCTTGAACAAGGAACTATTTATAAATCTTAAAGTGCACTTTGCAGAGTTTGCTGCAGCGTATTATTGCAGAAGTGGGCTTCATGTGGAATTAACTATAGCTTACCATTTTCTTGGAGAAAATACTGCTTTACCCAGTTGGCAATACCTTCTAACTTCCTAACTAAAGTAATACTATATTTGTGTTTAATTTACCTGGATGGTTGATGACATTTTCACTGCATACCAACATGAGAATCTCCATTATCTTTGCTGAAATGTACAAATTTTGTCTTTAAATGCCAGTTCTTTCCTGACCGCGATGTTTGTGACAGCAGTAACATTAATATTGTCTACTCATGTATGAGTAGACTATACTATTCTACTGTCTTTTGTTGGGTACGTCTTTATGCATTATGTAAGTTCATATTCATACGCATAAAAACATAGTTGCTAATCTGTACTGTTTCTCTACAGCACCCTTGTTATCCATCTCTAGTCGAAAAATCCATTTTGTTCATATTTTCATAGGGTCAAAGTACTTCTTAAAATCATTATTTGTTATTATTGACTTATCAGCAGTCGACCTGTTTCACTCTGCTTCTACAATTCTTACTTGAGTTTGAGAGAATTTAAGTTATCACATAAATGATTAATTTAAAAGTTGGCTGCAAGTTTTAGCCACATAATATTATCAAAATATATTATTATATTTATTTAGTTTATGCTGTGTTTATGGTCTTTGTATTTTTAGAAAAATACTATATAAAGGAACACTGAATAATATTGGTCTTTATTGTGCTCTTATTTATTTTTTCTTTAGACATCCACTACTACTGTGAACATTGTCGTCACTGATGTCAACGATAATGACCCTGAGTTTGACCTCGCCATACTCACTAATTTTACCGTACGAGAAGAAGAGGCCAATTTGTTTGTCGGAGAAGTCATGGTAAGTACGATGTCTTGTTCTTTTGAAATTAATAAGCTGCTGTTTTCACCAACATCCACATATCCCCTCTTTTTTATCCGTCTGCAGTAGATCAAATTTGTTCTTTCCACTGTTGTATATCCACATGCCGTCCCTCATAAATTGCACTGACCACTGAGTCACAACTGTGCCTCAGTCCTCATCGTCGTCGTCCATTTAACAATTACCTGGCATTTTCCAACATGGCCAATGTTGTTGGACAGATTTGTCACCCAGAGCTGCATCCCTGTTGACTGGCTTGGTTCAGCACCACTGAACAGCCAGGCTTTTCTAATTACTGTTGTAGATTAATTGGCCTGATGTTTGTCAGCGGATTAATCATGGAATAATGACAGGAGACATCTTCTGCACATACAGTACATGCTTACAAAGTGACAGATGAGGCGATACAATCCAGGGGTCTTGGTCTTTTATTGCCTGTTTTTCTCTTCTCTTTCAAACATAATGGAGTCCCCAAATCCCCACATTTCTTCCCAAGTCACTGTTTTGAAACTCAATACAGTTCAAAGTAAAGTTTTGAAACAGTGAACCAAGAGATATTTGGGGGGATTTGCGTGGGGGTTTGGGCAGTTTTACAGAATCAGTCTGTATCTTTATATTATAAAAAAGAGTGTGGTCTGAGTTTGGAAGTTGTCTCCGCTCTTTGATTCAGGTTCACAATATCAGAAAAACTAGAACAATCATGGTCCACAGTGAGATAATTAAGAAATAACTTTGATAATAAATGACTGTAATTAGTTTGATAATGAGTTACCCAATCTACTGCACATGTGCAGTAGATTGGGTAATTCTTGAGTTAGTGAGTTGCACTGCTATTTTATGCATCAATGTGTCTTGGACAAGACAATAGCCCTCCACATTTAGTTTGTAATTTCTCAACACTTTCTGTATCTCCAAAATATCTTCATCTTCATTTTAGGTAGACACTAAAGTCATGGTTTCCGCCAGAAAAGTTGTTAGGACCGGCGGTGGCGGCGGAAGGCTTATAATGATCATATACCATATCATAATGGGAATAGCGCCAGTCCACCTTAACAGCCCACCTTAAGCGAGCCTGAGCCAAAGTTGTGGCTAACTTTGGGGCTAACTTTGGGGCTAACCCCTTCAGTAAACACAGTGTAGCAAGCAAGACACAGGAGCTTGGCTTGTGTCTTGAGGAGTTGTAGCATTTTTGCACCAACAGCCTAAACCGTACACACACTGCACCGCTACACTATACTGTTTTCTTCATACTCGCCGTCAGTCCGTCACACACACGCTCCCTAACTCTCTCTCTTTGTCTCTCTCTCTCTCTCTCTCTCTCTGTCTGTACCACACACCGACACTCGCTAACTTTAATCACACAACCTGCGCAGTTATTCCTTAAAGGAGTTTGCTACTTGTACACAGCAAATTTTAGTTTAAGAAACATCTTAAAAATTCGTAATTCCCTGATGCTTAAGCCCGACGGGGAGTCAATTCAGGCCAGGCTTGCAATATGCTGCCGGAAATCCTGAAAGTGTTTGTGGGTTTACATTTTTAGCAATAGAAAAGTTTAATTTTTTTTGTGATCACTTCAAAAATCCACTTTAATTCGAGTATTTGTTTCTGTGCTTTTTCTATCCCCTGTCATGTCCTTGTAATTGCTTATGCAAACAATAAATTTGCCAAGGGTAAACAGGCACTCTCATATGAGTCACATTAGCCGCCTTTCAGGATGTATACTTTTAACATTAGCTATCCCATTACACTTTTCAGGGGGTAATAAAATGGACCACCAGAAAATGTTGTCAGTTTATGAACTGTGAAATAAGACAAAAGGACATGTGAAGGAAGCTTGGTGTTTGAATGAGGTAAAGCTAACTCCTAAGTCTTTCCTCACAAATGCAGCCAGCAGCTAGATTAGGGCTTAGTCCACCCTACCGTCTCTCTCTCTGTCCTGCCTCGCAAGGTTTTCTCAGCTGGCACCTTGCCAACTTGAGCTGAAGCTGTGCCTTTCTGACTGAAAGAAAAGTACATTAAAGTACTTAGCTCACCACAATCCTGCTCTCCATGCACATGCTCATAGAGAGGCTACAGCTTAGCCTGTTGTAGCTGGTCAAGAAGGGATGGAGGCCTTTTTTTTTTGATGCAAAACTTTTTTCATAAAACCTCAGGTAATAAACACAATCTCTCAAACACAAGTTACATATTGTAGACACAAAGTAATGAATTTCATTATCCTCCAATGTATTAGATCAGTCCTTTGCAAAGTCTGGGTTGGGACCTAAGGTGGGTTGGAGGAGATTTTATTTGAGTCGCCAAATAAATGTGCAGAATTTATTCCTAGTCTTTTATTTAACATGTATATATGCAGTACACCCACATGAAGGAGCCTGAATGTTCATATTGTTCTGATAATGCAGCCTACTTATAACATTAATCTAATATGAAAGGCCAGCGTACATTATGTTTGTTTTACCGATTCAATAACACAGGCGTAAAACAAAGTTGTGATTTATTAAACACGTCTCTCTTCAAAATAGCTGTTTTACCTATTCAAGATGATGGTGATGTGGAAATAGCAGTAAAAATGGTCAAGTGAATTGGATTGCAATGGTTTGTCATTTTTAAAAGTGTATCCCCAGTAAAACAAGTTTGGGAAACACTGGATTAGATAATATGAAAATACCATGAGTTGGACATGCTGTTTTCACCATTTTGTCACATTAGAGATGTTGCTGATGGTTGACTATAGACACCTTTCTTTTGTTTGAATTGTTATGCTGCGTTTTGGCAAAATCCTGCAAGACTGTAGGATTCCTCACCGTAGCTACGCAGATGACACCCAGATTTACTTTGCTCATAAACCAAAAGACTGTGCTTATATAGACTTCTTGGGTCATTTCTCAGAATGAGTAAACAAGTGGATGGGATTTCAGTTACAGAAGGAAAACACAGAGGTTACATTTCTATATAAGAAATGTATATAATGCTTTATATCAACAAGAAGGAAAAGTTATTGCTCACTTTTATTCTTTTGGCGATAAAGACCAAATATCAAGTACCAAATAACCCAAAAGTTTTTTTGTCATCTAAAATACATAGCAATAATTAGAGGTTCCACATCCTCATTAACGCCTTCAGCTCATGCTTGATAGACGGCTGCTGTATTCTGCTATCTGGTCTTTCAACCATTCAACTTCTGCTAGAGAGTCAGGAGTACATTATGCCTACTCTTATATCTTTATACTGGCTTCCAGGTCCATTAGTCATAGAAATAGATTTTAGAGCTGCTTTTATTTTAAAAATTGCTTCATGACTTATGTCATAAATACATTTCTGATATGCTTGAAGAATGTAAATCCAGTAATTTCCTTAAACCTTTAGGAAGCAGTCATCTAGCAGTGCCTCAAGTCAGAAACAAATGTGGTGAAGCTGTTTTCAGCTTCTATCCTGCACACCAATGAAAACTTGTTGAACTTTAGCCATTTTTAAATCTAAATTAAAAAAACACGCTTTTCTCTGTCTACATAATAATGTACTACTACTTTAGAACTCTGCTATAACTCTATGATCCCTTTGTTTATTCATTCTATCTTTATTTAATTTTTTTCCTATTTCAATTTATTTTCCTTTTCGTTTTCCATTTTCATTGACATTGTTGTGTCAATGGATTTTTATGCCTTTTGTAAAGCACTTTGAGTTGCCTCGGTTTAAAAGGTGCAGTAGAAAAGGCTAAGTCTTTTAATTAAATCAGAAATTCTTTGGCTAAAACATAGATTTAGAAAGAGGCATTTTCCTCGTTTTTCATGTGCTTCAAGGAGCACATACTTGCCTTCTAAGAGACCATGCTCATTAAATAGTATTTGAGGAGATAATGCCCTTCAGGATGAGGCTTCAAAATAGGATAACACTTGGGCAACATAGATAACACAATTGTTAAGTGTCTTTGTAATCGGTTGTGAAGTGTTATTGTCTTTCTCTAAAATGTTATGTGTAGTTAACAGGCAAGGTGCAAGGCCTGGCAGACTACTCATACTCATATAATAGCTCTAGGCTCATGACCCTGTGAGACACACGGGAACGCCCGTGATCCCGACTAACATAACTGTCTTTAACAGTTTTAAAGCTAGAGTGAAAATACTGATAGTATATTAAACTAGAAAACCTAAGATATCCATTGGTACCAACCATGTGATGCTAGCTTGTCGGGAAGGAGGTTAATCTGAATGAAAATGGATTCTATGGGTACCCACTTTATGCTATTCCCATGCAGTTTTGGGCACTTCTAGGTTAATCACAGCCTCATGAAACTTTACAACCACAAACTAAAGACCTAGGGCATTCAGAGGATGGGATGGCTTTCCTAGGTAAATTGATAATAAGGGGGTTTCTGAGCAGTTTACACAACAGAAGTGCTCGCCATCCATCCATCCATCATTTTCGCTATTGGGCTGCACGGTGGTGCAGTGGTGCACAGCTAGAGGGTCGCAGGTTCGAATCCGGCTTGGGGCCCTTCTGTGTGGAGTTTGCATGTTCTCCCTGTGTTTTCCCCAGGTTTTCTCCGGGTACTCCAGTTTCCTCCTACAGTCCAAAGACATGCAGGTTAGGTTAATTGTTGACTCTAAAATTGCCCGTAGGTGTGAATGTGAAAGTGGATGGTTGTCTGTCTCTATGTGTCAGCCCTGCGATGGACTGGCGACCTGTCCAGAGTGTACCCCGCCTTCGCCCAATGTCGACTGGG
>CAKALG010000819.1:0-10601 GCA_916700815.1 Helicolenus hilgendorfi | reverse complement strand
ATATATATAAACACACACTAAGTAACTAACTAACTACTAAGTACTGTACTTAAGTACAATTTTGAGGAACTTTACTTGAGTATTTTCATTTTATGCTACTTTATACTTCTGATCCACTACATTTTGGAAGCTAATTCTGTTTTACTGCATTATTTGGCAAAGCTGCTTTTTTTTAAAAAATTTAACATGGTATTAAAAAAAAGCCAGATTTAGCTAAAAGGCTATTTTTCTTGTTGTCCCTGGCCAAGGTGTTACAGACAGCATCTTAGAATACATAAAAACAAAAACATAAAACAGGACATGCAGTTTACATTTTTTTTTGCAGATTCAGATTATTGATACATACACATATTGTGATAGATTAGACACCCAGCAGTATATAAAGTAACCTAATTACCCACCTTTACCCACTGCAACATTAACACGATGAACATATTAATGCATCAATAATAATCCAATAATATAATATATATTTTTCTGATACAGGCCACTATGCATAATGAGTACTTTTACTTATGGTGTTTTAAGTATATTTTGATGCTAGTGAGCTTAGTTCCAGTGTTTTTTCCTGTCTGCAGTAGCTGTTTCAGTCCAGCAGGGGTCAGTGGTGGCGATGCAGAGAGAAAGTGGTCTGAGAGAAAACTAGACCTCACTTGAATCACAGTATGTCATCTCAAAGGGCTTTACAGGCCCACAAGTTTGCAAAGAAAACTGGACAGTAGTTCTCATAGAATTGCCACGATATAACAGCATCAGGATCACAATCAGGATCAGGATGATGTATGAAATGAATGACTAGTACTCATACTGGTTACTGTATGAAATGTCGCATGTGCATATTCTGGGATTGTGACACAGCTTTTAGTATGAAGGAGGCAGATTTAAGTTTAACACATACGAAACTAACTGAAAATAATAACAGCTGATTTTGCCACCAGGTGTCTGTCTTTCCTTGTTCACACACCTGACAACTTTCTCTCTCTCTCTTTTTACACACACACACACACCTGTTGTCATACTCATGACCGTCTCCCTCCCACCCTCGAATGCAGCTCAGAGTCAGTATGTGAAGGCATCTGAAATTAGTCTGTCAGGGTCTTTTCTGGTATCTGTGCTGATCATGGATTTTTCTGTCTACCTCCTGACTCTGCTTTCTCTCCTCTCTCAGTGTACAGGTAGGACACACACACACACACACACACACACACAAACTTACAGTACGACGACAATTAAAACTACATACTAAAACTATGCTTTGGTTCAGTTTACTTCACATTCTTTTAATTTGGAAGTTTTTAACTGCAGCGTCTGATTAATTGTCAACTATTAAATTAGTCGCCAACTATTTTGATAATCGATTAATCGGTTTGAGTAATTTTTTAAGAAAAAAAAGTCAAAATTCTCTGATTCCAGCTTCTTAAATGTGAATATTTTCTGGTTTCTTTACTCCTCTAAGACAGTAAACTGAATATCTTTGAGTTGTGGAAAAAAACAAGACATTTGAGGACGTCATCTTGGGCTTTTGGGAAACACTGATCAACATTTTTCACTATTTTCTGACATTTTATAGACAAAACAACTAATCAATTAATCGAGAAAATAATCGACAGATTAATTGACAATGAAAATAGTCGTTAGTTGCAGCCCTGATCATGTTGCTGAGGTTGAAAGAAATCACAAGATACTTACCAAGAAAAAAAAACATTTCTGCAACACCAAGATATGCATATTTTTACTGAATTTTCTCTAATTTTTAGTTTTTTTCATGTAGATTAATACCAAGTTTTACTTCCTCAGGACAATTCAAATAAACACACATAGTAGTGATGAGTAAGGCTGCAACTAACAACTATTTTCATTACCAATTAATAATCCACAGATAATTTTCTTACTTCATTGATTAACCTTTGGTCTCTAAAACATCAAAAAACTGTGAAAAATACCTGTGGAAAAAATTGTAGAGCTCAAGGTGACATCATCGAATGTCTCGTTTTGTCCAAGCAACGGGGCAAAACATTACATTTACTACAATGTAAGACAAGAAAAAACCAGTTTGAAAAGCTGGAACTGAAAAAAATATGTAAAAGATGAATCATTTATTAAAATAGTTGCAGATTAATTTTCTGTTGATGAACTAATCAGTTAATGGACTAATCTTTGCAGCTCTAATTTCAAGAAGACATTGCTTTGTTTGAGTGAGACGATGTCATTTTTGTTGAAAAGCAGTTACTAACATCATCTAACATCAGCCACCACAAGCTGCTGGTCATACCAGACCAAGTAAGATGTACTGAATTGAGTGTTTTCTATTACTTATGAGCTCAATTTATCATTTGTAAGAGAGACAATGTGTTATTTATTCTTTCAAAACGTACATTGTGTCGCTTTAAAGGCTAAAAAAAGTTAGAAAACACTGATTTAATCGATGCATTTCTCTAGGATTCATTAGAAATATCATGTAATTATACGGACAAGAAAGGACATTAACGCTGGTGTATTCCCAGTGGATTGTCTCAGGTTGGACTTTTCTGTGCTGCTCAGTTTGTCACAGGTGTATGAGCCAGGTGGAGCGAAGCCAACCTCTACCTGTGCATTGTTCTCAGTTGGTGAGAACTGTTGTCCCCTTTCAGAGAATGGCATTGTGGGAGGCAGCAGGGTTAATCTGAGTTCCTATATTAGCTAAATGGTTCTCTATAGCGCCTTTCATTCCCACCGCAGAGTCAGACACTGGGGTTTCATTCACATCAGCAACACAATACAAAACCACAGCACAAGACTGAATGACCTCACCAGCACCTGTTGGATGGACATAAGGAGTTGGCTAAGCCAGCGATACAATCAGTGTAATCACGACCACTTCTGACATAATCATTGGAATCAATAAAGGATAATGGCTTTTCTCCATTTATTTTAATATGCCAAGTCAATAATGGCAATTTAGCTTCCACTCTGATCATTGATTTAACAGGCATTATGATCACAGCATCTGTATTATATGCAGGAGCTCTGATTGGCTTTTTTAATGCTAACAGTGACGATTAAAGAAAAATCTACTAGCAAGTACAGTACATGTACCAAGATGTAAATATACAAACATTTATATATGCAACAGTTTTTTTCCAATGTTTTTCTGCCAACAAATGGAAGGATGAACTGGTTTTGGTGGTCCAAGGTCACTGTGACCTCACAAAACACATTTTTTGGCCATAACTCAAGAAATCAAATGCTAATTATGACAATTTCACACAAATGTGTAACAGGATAAAAGTATAAAGTGATGACATTTTGGACAGACATGGATGTAAACTGCTACTTGACTGGTTGGTTGGCGGAGACATACAGCCGCAAGGTGGTTATTCTAGTTTGTTTTTAACAGAACATCAAAAGTATGGAGAAAAAAACGTATTTTTACATTTATATAATTTAAGGAATTCTCCACCAAAGCACCTTTTATAAATAATAAGTAGTTTTGTGTTTTCAGCCTATTGTTGCCCCAGCAGTACATAAGTACTCATTAAAGTAAATCATTACTTTTAAACAGTCATTGTGGTTTCTTTTTAACCCTATATGTTCCAGTTATTATTTGTTTGTGTAACCTCCAGTTAAAATAACAGCTGATGAGGAGGTCACCGAGTGTGTCCTGTGACTGTCATACATCGTTCATGTGTCATAGCTGACGATTTGGTCATGTGTTTTTTTTGGATATAAGTGCTGTCAGAGAATTTATATTTAACTGATGAGTACAAAAAATCCATCTGAAGGACAGGATTAGTAATGTGAGAATTAATCATTATCTTGGCTTATATGTGTGTGTGTGTGTGTGTGGTGTGTGTGTGTGCGTGTGCGTGTGCGTGTGCGCGTGTGAGAGAGAAAGTGTTTTACCCGCTCTGACTTCTCAAAGTCCAGCTGCAGAGCACAAACACATTAGCAGATCGGCCAGTAAGATTGCTGACGGAGAACAAAAACGCCGTGGCTAATGGAGCGTGAAAATGAGAAGAATTAATACTCATTTATTAACTGGAGAAAGCCGTGTTGTTTGGCACAAGAAAGAAGTGTCCTGAACACGAATATGCTGTACTGCATGTCTGTGTGTGAACTGAGTGCTGTGCTCTCTCTCCAGCTCAGTGGTGTTACCAGAGCCAGTACTCCTGTGACGACACATGCAGAGGTAAGACGCAAATGGAAAGACTCCCACATGTTTTAAGAGACAAATCCAAAAATTGAAAGAAGACAATGGACATAATCCATCACAAGCTCGTAAAACCACTGTACGCTACCTGCTCAGTACCAAACAGCAGACAGATACAGTCAGCGACTATAGCTGGTGAACATAGTGGAGCATTTAGCAGCATGGTTGAGACCAAAAACAGAGCTGGAAGAAGAGCGAATACTGAACTTGGATTCATCAGATGGATGAATAGATAAATGTTAAGGTTGCTTTATGTCTGCTGGATCTGTTAGCTCAAACATTGTTAGGCTCTACTGTGCGCACAAATCCCATCTCCTCCAGTTTATCTCAAAGGGCTTTATAAACGTCACCGTTTTTGTGGACTTTATTTAGCATGTTCTGTATGTTCTCTTCGGCCCCAGATGTCGAGCAAACATCGGACTTCTGCAGAAGTCCAGGTCCGTCCTCTCCCACTCATGTTAACCTGTCGTTTACCTGTGTCCATCTCAACAAATGCCCGCACAGGTAGCCTGTGTTTTTAGTTTGCTTGCACCTCTTGCAAATGGTTTTCGAACCGGTTGTTTTGGTCCGCACCAGAGTACGATTACTACGTTCACAACTGCCCAAACGAACTGCAACAGAGTTTGATTGAAACAGAGTAAATGTTGGCATGTGAAAGCGCCCTTTGTCCCTTGTAAAAGTGAAGCTCCAAAAATGCTGAATCCTACAATACCCATAACGCAACTCAGTCATATCTTTCTTTAGATCCTCCTGCCTCCTAAATGCTCACTTCTTTCAAACACAACACCTCCAGTTTTATGATGCATTAAAAGTCTCAAGCCCGAGCAGAGATAACTCAGATCATCATCATCATCATCAGGTTTTAGCAGCTTCTGAGAAAATCATAATTTCGTTTAAATTCAAATAGTCCTTCTTGATCACTCCCATGATATTTTCTTTATAGTTTTACAGCCAATTCTTTTACAATGCACCAAAACAATGAGCTGAGAACAACTGAAAGCAGACTATAGTATGTTCATTCTCAGTGGGATTAGAAGTATACTGTACTAGTATACTATCAATCTTTTCACAACAGAGGGGTGAACTGATGAATGAAACATAACATTTGATGTCGTTGCTGCTGCTGTTTGTGTTGTTTAGACCCTATCCGCTGGGCAGCTCAGTTTCCTAGCTGTGGAGGGTTACGCCAATCACCAATTAACATTGTCACCAGCAAAGTGCACGTCAACAGCGCCCTGCCACCCTTCAACTTCATCGGTCACACCAACACAATCAACATTACAGTTGAAAACAAAGGACACTCTGGTAATTAAACGCCTGCTCTTTTATTCTCTTCACCTCCAGACCATTTTTTTTTACCAGATGTTAAACACCTCTGGCTTGTTAATATACGCTTAAGTTTGACATTTGTATCCTCTTCCCTATAGCTCACTTTGCTCTGCCGCAGTCGGTCCGACTGACCGGAGGAGCTCTGCCCGGTCACTACAGAGCCGCCCAGTTTCACTTCCACTGGGGAGGTGATGGGAGACCAGGATCAGAGCACACCATCGACGGAGAGAGGTTCCCCATGGAGGTATACGTCACACAGGAGCCAATATATAATGTGTTGCGATATCAGAAATAAAAGGGTTGTGCATCTTTTAGTCAACACGGGTAAACACCTGTCACAATAATCACCACATTGACTTTTTTTGCTGACTTCAATATTGCCCGTTGTGTTTGTCTACATAAGAATGTCACCAACATTTCAGCCAACATAATGCCAGAATAAAATAAAATATAAGACTTGAGCATTTCGCAGACATTGCACATTTTTTGTTAAAAGAGTGCCTGAGAGTCCATTTTATTTATTGTTTTATTTATTTAGGATATTTTAATATTTTTTTTCACATTCCCACGTCTGAATATTCTTAAGAATTAAAGGTCTTGCTCTTTTAAAGGGTGTACCTGCATTATTATGCTATTATATTATCCTTATATCAGTGGAATAATAGTCAGAATAATGTCCTTTAACGCAATTATTTCTGGGACAATATATCCAACAAAATTAGTTATCGTAAAGGGGCGGGACTTAGGAAGGGTCAATTAGGTTCAACCATGGAACAGTTTTTCCACCACTGTCCATTGGGGGCAAACATTTTACAAACATGGTGGAAGTAGGACTAACGTATTAACAGAAGCCACAGTTTGCATGTCTCTCTTCATGTGGGGGTAGTATTGATTGGTGTATGGTCGTATTTATTGTGATTTACTTGCTTATGTATTGATATCTTCAGTATCAGCCAATCAGAAGAGAAATTGCTACTACCCTTTATTAAGTAATTGAGCCTATAATCAGAGGGCGGTTAATGTTTTAACAAAGGTGTGTGTAACACAGAGCACTGTTGTATAAAATGCCCTCCACTAATACTATACTCATTTGTTATGTTTTGGGTTTCCAGCTGCATATAGTCCACATCAAGGAGCCGTACGGCTCTCTGACAGAGGCAGAACATGATATGGCGGGTATAGCTCTGCTTGCTTTCCTGTTTGAGGTAATACATTACGCTTTATTCATCTTTATAAATCTGCATTCTTAATAAAAAATAAAAAAATACTTTTTAGGCTTTTGTCATAATGATGGTGGCGTCTTCCTCACAGGAATCATCAGATGATCATCCTCATTTGGACGCAGTAATAAATGCTTTGGGCCGGGTACAAAACAATGGTATGAGTTTGGTTACTTAAATGTGAAGAACATAATTAACTTCTATAGTATAAGTAATTTTTCTCAGTCTGTTGTACAATTTAACCAAACTAACTTTTCTTCCAAACACTTCTCCACTCTTTCTTTCTGTGTTAAGGCAGCAGCACAATGATCCCAAACTTCAGACTCAGTGACATCATCCCGTCAGCGAAGGACCTCCACAGTTACTACCGCTATGTGGGCTCCATGACAACTCCAGGATGTGAGCAGGCAGTTGCCTGGACGTTGTTTCACAGGACCCTGTCCATCAGCAGTCGACAGGTGAGCAACTGTAGTTTGAAGGCTTGGGGTCTGCACACTGGTGACAAACTAGTGTTCCTGATTCTATTTCCTCAACAAATCTGTGAACCTTTAAACAGACTTTTGACATAAAATACAGATACAGTAAAGCCTCTTGAAGCCTTTTTAAGGTACAGTGTGTACCCCTCCGCTCACTCCTCCCTTTCCATGACTGGGGTAACGTGAACCGCCGAGTGCAAAACCGTGGTAAAGTCGTTCACCTCGCTCAGAGGCCATCCTCACCATAATAGCACTACTTTAGGATCAACAGAAGTCAGACGGTGGCTGACGGTAGCACAGTTTCACACTTTGCGGCTCACGTTACCGCAGTTTCACAAGCGTGTCGGAGAACTACGGTGGCCTTCAGGTAACGTAAAAACATGAAAGGCTCTCTGTAGAGCCAGTGTCTGGTTTGTCCGTTCTGGGCTACTGTAGAAACACGGGGGACTCCGTGAAGAGGACTATGTAGGTATGAAGAGCTCATCCTGAGCTAACGAAAACATGATTCTTAATATCAGGTGATTATACGCTAATGAAATGAAATGCAATATGAATATTATATTCCATTCCTGCTAATAGATCCTCCTGAAATGTTACACAATATTCCTTTAACTCATTCATTAAATTACTTCTACCAGACAAAAACATTTGGTAGGAAGATGTTACTGTATGTCCAAATGCAAAATCAAACTTTTGAGATTAGATTTTTGGGAATTAAAAATAAGAAGTGTCTCTTGTAATGACTTTAATTTTTAAGAGCTTCTGTAGAGGTTCAACATTTGGAAAGTAAATGTTGAAAGTCTGAAGGGTCAGTGGCTGGAAAAGTAACCTTTGAGTCACTGAGAGACTCATTAATGTCCCTTTTTTGCAGTTTCAAAATATGACTTTATACTGCAACTTTTGACGAATTGTTAAATCTTTTTCCTCTTCACTCCAGCTGGATCTAATAGTTCAGCAGTGCCGATTCTGGACGGGACAGCCCATGACTGACATCTTCAGACCTACGCAGCCTCTGGATGGCAGAGTCGTGTACCGGTCCAAGGCGAGTGCAGCTCTGACGAGCGGGATCCACCTTTGGTTCAATGTTTTCTCAGTCGTGCTCGGGACAGCGTGTCTGATACGCTGACCCAGCACACGAAAACACCTAATTTAAGTGACAAAAGCTACTGTATGTATAAAGGCAACTTGTACCTGTGTGATAGTGAAACAACAATCTGTTAATCATGTTTATGGTTATTCATTCAACAAAACGTCACCTGCATTTGCACATAAAATACGGCCCTAAATCTATCATGACTGCTGTGACAGCGAGAGAAGAAGTTATAGTGCAAAGTGACTGTCGAGCTCTCCCCATCTGGATAGTCTCTGTGTGAGTTTAAGGAGTAGGATCTTTACCTCAGCAGGCCTTTAACTTCCCACATTTGTGTTGAGTCATTATGTTAATTTTGCACACTATGGCTTTATATTAACTCAAATCTGCTTTTCCTTAAATGCGTTTTTCAGTGAGATAGAAGTGTGATGAATAAGAAGTGTAGATTTAGGGGTATACAAGTACGTTTTTTTTTCCTTTCTGACAGTTACAAGCTGAGGGACTCGTTTCCTAAATGTACTGTACACTTGTTTGTGGGAAAACCAGATGAGTTCTAAATGTGCATAAATGCCAGTGATTCTCAGAGTAAAAACTTCCTGTCTTTTCCTGCCTATGATATGAGTCTCTTTAAAGGGATAGTTCGGGTGTTTTGCAGTGGGGTTGTGTGACGTACTTATTCATAGTCAGTGTATTACCTACGATAGATGACGGTCGACATGCCCCCAGTTTTGAGAAGCAGAAAGGAGTTACCGCATAGGAGCAAAGCAATGTGCTGCTGTGGATGTGGCCGGCAGAAAAACGTATTTTAGACACCTAAAAGAAAGACCCCACCTAAAAAATTCAATTTCAGTTAAAGTGTACGCTATATTTACAATATTTCCGCCGGTCTACCTTGCTGTGAGACAGCTATACGGTATGTTTCCGACGGGGAACTCAAGCCGTTATCTATGCTCTTGCCAAAGCAACCAGACTCCATTGAAAAAACAGTGATTTTATCTTGCAGAACACAGGAGTTGCTGGTCTACCGCTGCCTCGATCGGTTAGTTTGTTTGTGTTATTGTGTGACTTAAAGGGTTAGTTCACATTCACCAAAGTCACACAATAGGACAATTTTTATCAATAGAGTCTGGTGGCTTTGAAGAGAGCATAGATGAATACAACAGCTTCAGTTCCCCGTCGGAAAGGGCTGTCTGACTCTAATAATTTTACATTAGGAATGCTCCGATTGAGCTTTTTAGGGATAATACCAATTGTTGATTTCATGAAACGGAAAGTTTCTGTATAAACACCTTAAAATGTTTTGCCTAAAAGTTGTCTATAGAACTAAATCTGCCTCACCACAACATACATTGCATGGAGCTCATCAACAGAAACCTGTGTGGTGGAAATCAGTCGGCCTTAATGGATCAGCCTGTAAAACACTGTTTGAGTAACATTTTTTTATTGTCAGGTCCTTTGTAACACTTATGATCAGTCTATGATCAATTGAAACCTCCCAACCAACGACACGTCATACTATGTACTTAAAAAGAAGAGAGAAGAATGTTTGAAAGGCAACACGGTTTTCAAGTCATAAATAAGTCCCTTTGACCTCAATCTGACATTTCATAGTAATATAAATTGTGGCAGTAAACCTGATTCAAAATTTAAAGGTGAGATTAGGTTGAGGTCACTGTGTCTGCTTCTTAAGCCAGTTCCTCAGGTGTTCCACCTGTGCAGCAACGCTACTCTTGGCTGTGCCGCCAGGGGCGCTGTACTGCTCCACACTGCTCCTGTAGTCCCACACCGAGGATACGTCACCTCCAAACAGAGGGCTGAAATGATGGAGCAGATACAGAGAAGAGAAAGAGAGGGCAAATTGAGAACTTCGAGATGGCTCAAGGAGAAAATACCAATAATCCTGTTCCATGAAAAAAAATATATGTTTAAGGGGCAGGGCCGTAGCCAGGGTTAAGAAATTAGTGAGGGCCAGAATTCTTTTAATGGATAATATTAAGCGGGGGGTCTGGACATTTTTCATTTCCTGCATTCTGGTGAATTTTTTGCACCAAATGATGGTGTTTATTTACGTCAAGAAAAACAATTCTGAAGAAATTCAGGCGCCAGGTGATAATTAAATATAAAATATAATGAAACATAATTCAGTATCTGGTATTTTTTATTGCTTTAAATGTATATTCTCCTGTACATCAACTTTTCTCATTTAATGTTATCTCTGCTGAGTCAACACACAAGTAGGCATGATTTACTCTTCCCTCCTCTTTTGTGTCTTTTGTTTGGGGAAGTAACCTCTTTAA
>CAKALG010000817.1:0-10898 GCA_916700815.1 Helicolenus hilgendorfi | reverse complement strand
CGCCTTTGAGCGCAGAGGCGAGCGAACAGTACCGCGCCACGCTCATAGCAGTGAGGAAAAACACGCTGGCGTACATGTTCATAGCCGTCACATAGGAGACTATCTTGCACATGGCTTTGCCGAATAACCAAGTGAAGTCCAGCGCGTTTTCCACCGCCCAGAAGGGCAGAGTCAAGACGAACTGGAAGTCAGTCACAGCCAGACAAGTTACAAAAAGGTTGATGGAGGATTTTTTCCACACCTGTTTAGACTTCATCAGGTAAAGCACCAGCACATTCCCGACCAGACCCAGGGCGCAAACCAGTGCGTAAATGATAGAGATGATAATCCGCACAACAGCTGCACCATCTCCTGCAACATCTGTCTTGTTGGTAAAGTCTGACAGGAGGTTGGTGGTGTTGAAAATACAGCTGAGGTTGATATAGACTATTCCTGCTGAGCCCTCGTAGTTAGTGTCTCCAGACATTGTAACTTTAATCCAAGAGGATGCTTCTTAAAGCCATATTTATATAGATCCAAATCCTTGGGTTGCAGGTTCTTCCTCCACTTAATAAATACCAAATAAAACATGCGTTGCAAAGCTGTACAGGTTGAATAGAAATAAACACAATAAACCTGGAAGGTTACAGAGCTTTTCATCAGTGTTGCTCTGAGGTTTCTCTTTGTGCGCCTCTTAGCTCTCCATCCTTGAAAAAGCGAAGTTAGATGCAGTTGAGAGCTCAAAGAAATGAAGGAATGTCTGTCCAACGCGCTTCTCACAGTCGGGAGTTAGGGACCGTCGTAAAAGTGCAGTATAGGACCGTTTTTCAACATAGAAATCTCAAACCACTGCCATTGTAGAGAATGAAAGCCCTTAAACATTTCATACCTGAGTTTGTAAAAAAACAAAAATAAAAAAGTCAGCAAATAATGGTTATTAATAACCTATTTCTAGTGAAGGCCAGCTGAAGCTTCATGCAGCATTGAAGCTTTCCAGCAAATTGGTTCTGAAAAGGGTTAATTTCTCGAGGATTCATGTGCTCACGAAACCACCTGGTGGCCAAAGAGTGTAAAACAGGCAGATAGGATTAACCATGTGATCTGTGATATACTGTATTTTGTGCCAGTAAAGGCTGTTGACTATAAACAATGAAAAAATATATATTACCATGTAATCCATTTATATCTATATAATATATAATATAATGTCTATTTTCTAGTAAGCATGTTATGAGTATATAACATACATGTATAATAAAGTGTAATTGTTTTGTGAGGAATGCATCTTATGTGTGTAAACCAATCCATTGGTCAATAATTGTATTGTAGTGTAGTGTAATAAAATATAATAATTACTTTTGGACGGACCGGGGACAGTGTGTCAATATATGCTTGTTACATGCATAGTGTCCTTTCAAAATTTACTTCAGTTTTCACAGGAAGTTAGGTTTAGGCAACACAACCACTTAGTTATGGTTAGGAAACGGTCATGGATGACATTAACTTCACTGACTAACGACTCACGTGACTGACGATACCGACGAGTCACGTGACTAGCATCTGACGTGGCAAAATAAGTCAACTTTACTTTTAGTTTCACACGGGACACGAACACCAGATTCCTGGTTGAAAGTCTTGTATTTGTTTGACCCATCTACCATCCTGAGTGGACTCTCACGCTATTAATACTACGTCACTTGCTCTGACCGTCAAATAACCCCGTGGGTGTTAGTTGAAAGCCTGCGTGGTTCGTCACTTACTAAGGCTGGCTGCAGTATAGGTCCTAATGGGGTCTCAATGTGGACACCAGATCAGCCAATTACACAAAGTCAGTCCTGTGAGTTGGCTGTTATTTCTAACCACTGGTCTGTGTGATCACCAACTTCTTTAGAATCCAAAATAATCTCCTTAGTTTCATTTAAAATGAGGTGATTTGTGTCGCACCAATCAACTCCCTTACTTCTAAATGATAGATATTTGTGTAGCAGCTGTAAGCAGCGCACACACAAGTACAAATAGAGAGAAAAGTTTCCACCTACAGTACAAAGGTTTATTCTTCATCCAAAGTCACGACCACAAACTAACCTTGAGAGGAGCTAAGCAAAGATTAATTCAAACTCTCATCAAGCTAAAGCTCTTAAATACACTTGAACTAATCACTTGAACAAATACTGCTTGAAATGCAATTAATTGCTCTTGAAGTTTCAAACGATTTGCCCATATTGTGGATAATGAAAGAAAGTTAAACTCCCGCACATACACTTTATTCTCAAGTGAGAACGAGAGCATATCGCATATCATCTCATAAAGTTGAGATCCAAAATATGGATCCACATTCGCATTGATTTAGAGTTGTGTTTCCTGCCATTTGATGAATGTTAAGTTCAATAATCTCTCCTTCTAGCTCTGTTTTGGTCTTTACTAACTGGAGTGAGATGGTAAAATGACTTCAGATTTTACATGATCATTGTCACGGTCATTCTGAACAGGATTACATAGAAAATTACAGCAAACCTCTCAAGGAAAATATTTTATACGAGTTTAAACATGAGGGCATTTACTATGATGCATTTTAGGTGATTTTCCCTTTAATTTTCTTTTATTAAAAACAGTTACAGTAAAATAACTTCAAATTTGACATGAACATACTCTGAGTCATTTTGAAGTGAGTTGAAAATGTCAGTAAACCTATAAAACATTTTTTAATGACAGTTAAAATATGAGGAATTTCTGAATGTTATAATGTAATTTGAGCTAACTTTCCCTTTAATTTTCTCAAAAAATCATTTGATTCAGTTTGAATATAAAACATATTGCTTGATACATCTGTTGCAACATGAGGAAAGTTATATTTGCATTTCCTATTGTGTTACAGATACAGTATGTACATCGTTTGACATTTAGCCTATTTCACTAGATAAAAATCAATACCATAGATGAAAGAATATCTGAGCTTAAAGAGATATATAAGATAAGACACATATTCATCCTGTTATATAGTTTTATTTGATAAGACAGGCATGATTAAGTCAGTGGAGTATGAACTTTCTACTTAAGTGCATTTTCTACTCGTGGGAATCAAAACAAAAGGAAAAGAAAATCTGTATATATTCCTTCCCTTAATATTTACCCTATATTTTGACCTTATATACCACAAATCTTCTGCAGAAATCAACATGTCAGCTCAGCCGTGAAGCTCTGCAGCACCGAGAGAGAAAAATAAATGTCTGGGACGGGAAAAAAAAAATGTCTGCTATAACTGGTATCTGTTCCAATCACATCTACTTGACACATCTACTAATGGTTTCCCGATCAACCCTCTTTTGGAGGATATCTTGACAGCTAATCTCACGAAGTGGATGAATTTTGAGAGGGAGGATGATGCTTGCAGCATTCACACTGTATATACCCACCTCAAATCTCTACCATAAAAACGTCCCTTTGCTAAAAACATTTGTTTGGTTCACATGAATTTGATCATGATCATTTCCCTGTGCTAATTCTGGCACTAACAATAAACTGATAGAAGTTAGTTCTGACCATGCAATTCTAGCTTTTATATAAAAAAAAATTAACATCACAATAGTGTTTGTGAAATATAATCCCAGAAGTATTCAGATCCTTTACTTCAGTAAAAGTAAAATACACCACAGAGTGAAAATACTGAAGTAAAAGTCCTGCATTCAAAATTTGACTTCAATAAAAGTACAGTAACATTTACTTAAAGTATCAAAAGTAGAAGTACTAAATAATAATTATTTAAAGGTGCAGAGTGTATAATTTGGCAGCATCTAGTGTTCAGGTTGCAGATTGCAAACAACGGAAACTTCTCCCGTGTGCGAAGGGTGTAGGAGAACTACGGTGTCCGACGCGATCTAGAGCCAGTGTTTGGTTTGTGTGATATGTAAAACATGTTCTTGTTAAAACGTAATATACAAGAATGAAACTGAAAATGTGCATAATATGGGACCTTTAAGTATACATTGGAAATAACTGAAATAAAGTACTTCATTTTCCATCATTGATTAAGTCCACATGTCTGAGTTCAGTATTTTAGAGGTTGTAATAGGTGTTCTGCTGACCTCCAGTGTTACTCATGCAAACTACAAAAACTGCCCATATATTGATTTGATACACATAAAACACCGCCTGAACAAACATTATGTGGTGCACAGCTGTTGGAACCACCAGCTTGCTCACATACCAGAGGAGAACAGATGGAGCCGTCAGTATTCAGTGTGAACACTATTGAACAAACCCAGAAGTCACATCTATCCTTCATCCACACGTCTCCTGAAGTGGTTTAAGGAGTTTCAAAATTACACTACGAGTTTATGAAAGAGATTTTTTACTGCGTATCCACTCCAAATCAAACATGGCCGGTATCTGTCTTTCTTATCAGCCTGCAGACACACCCCTCATATAGAAACTCCAGCATTCCTCAGCTGTCACTCTTTAGCGGACTAAAATTAGGTCAAAGATCCTGACACCTTCATTGTAAACAGAGCAGAGAATAGATGTCCTTGAGGACAAAACTGTAGGCTGGCATTGTGAGAAAAATGTTTTATCACTTCTCGGCAGTGCATTTTAATCCATTCATTTCATTGTTGTTGGTGTACAGTTTGAAATGGGCTTACTCTTTCAGGCATTTTGAGGCAAAGCAATTCACGTTGACAGAAGCCAAGCGCACATCAGTCGGCTCTGTAAAAATGAATGACGCATTGCAAAACACATGCAGCCAAAATGCCTTTTTTCATAGGATTAAATTCCAGCAGACTGTGACTTTGGAAAGGGATTCAAAAATATATATAACTGAACCCAGCACTGACACCCTGAAAAATAAATCAACAGCCAGCAGGTACATTAACGGGATGAACAACGTGACAGGGAAGTTTGACCTTTTGGAAAATAAATGTATTCTCTCTCTTGCTGAAAGCTGGAGAGGAGATTAATACCGCTGTCAAGTCTGTATAGGTGAATATGAAGAAATAGCCAGCAGCATGAGTGATATTGATCTTCTCATCTGACATTCAGCAAGAAAGAGAAGAAGCACATTTCCCAAAATGTCAAATTATTCCTTTAAATTACTGTATTTTCCTTTCATATTTACGAGCTTTGCCATTTGTTCACCCACTTCCCATTGTGATGCTATCAATCTCATACATTTAAATCGTCACATATCGGATAAGGGACATTTGAAGCAGAGGACAAAGTCACATACAAGGTAATTAGTGGCAACAGGATTAAGTCACATTGTGTCACAGGACGATACTGCTTTATGTTCACACCCTCACACTGGAATTTGTTGGCTCCTGCGACACTACACTGCTGACTCCAGCTGGTGATACAGCACCATAGCAACACAACAACACAATAAAACTGTATGCCAAAGTATAATCTCGTGAAAGACGGCATAATCGTTATAATCTGAGCATGTCTTGCACATCTGTTTATGTAATAATACTGCAGATATTGCATGTTTTTGTCTGTGATGGAAGTCAGCAGTGGTCTTGTGAACTTGAGGTCTGTGATGAGATCAAAACGGTGCGAGTAACACCACGCAACACCACGCAACGTTGAGTCACTTTTCTTATTTTCTCGGTCTTTCTCTGCAAGACAATTGTTTTTAACTGTTCCACGATCAAGGATGGTGGGAAGGAGAGATTGTGTCTTTGCAGTGGCAGCACCAAAGCTGTGGAACAGCCTTCCACTATCAATCAAATGTTCCCCCACTATTAAGACACTTTTAAGAAAAATCTCAAATGATCTTTTGGTTGCTCTAAGTGTTTTTTGTGTTTTAGAATTTTATTAATTTGACCTCTGGTGTTTTTTAGTCATAAAATTGCCTTTATTATTACCATTTATTTTATCATTACCATTTATTGTGATTATTGTGATTTGTATTTTATTGTTAATTTAGAATAATGTCTCTTTATTATTGCTGTGCCACTGTAAAGCACGGTTGTTTTTAAATGTGCTTAATAAACAAAATTGATTGTATTTTTTGAAAAATAATCTCAACGGACAGCACATACTATGCAGTAGACATATTTATTGATAGGTGAATTCACTGACTCTGCACTAACTCTCTTCATTCTACATTTAGATGCAGAGTTAATACACATACAGATACACATTTTAAAAAAACAACCCAGTTAAAGGCAGTTTAGAAACCGTCACATACAGTGGAGCACTTTCACCTCAGCCGAGCCTCCACACACAGACTCGGCTGTTCTGCATCTGTAGCGCGGAGGCTGCTCGGCTCCAAATATACAGTTCAAAAAAGCCTCCAGCACAAGTTCTCCTTGTCCTCCTCCAAACCCAGGAGTCCAGAACTGCAGCCGTGCAGTATATAGACGGCTCTTCTTGCATTGCTAATGTTGATGAGTAACGATATTCTGTGTGAGTTTACATGAAGACATTGTGGATAGAGGAATAAATAATGATTGATTTTGTGATGTAGATCAAACAACGCAGAAACGACATGACACGAAGATACAGCATACTGTAGCTGCTGGTACTTATAATATTGCACATTTCTATACATTTAATTTATTTACAAGACAATTGGAGTGAATTATCTTCACACAGTCCCTTTCCTCTCATTTTTCAGTGTCTGTGTGTCTCTTACGAAGACCGTTATCACCGTCTGTCACCGCTTTCTCCAACATAGCAACAGCACCTTTGCCAACACACAAGCAGCTCAACATTCGTCTCCAACTTGTGTTTATCTTCTTCTTTGTTCTGAAGCTTCATCAATGTTTCAGTCACGGCTGTCTTATAAGGCGAGGGTGCATACTCCAGTGCACCTGCATGATCTAACACAGCTTTTATCCAGAAATGTCCGCCCTCCTCTGAGCAGGCCTCAGTCCTGTCCGGCACAGAGGGACCTCCTACAGCTCACCGCTGTCACTGTGAGACAAAATGCAGCAGCTGGTCACACAAAGGACAAATTCCCCTCATGTCTAAACAATTCCCAGACTTGTGGTCAGTCTCACACACACCTCTCATACAGTGTTGGTGTGTGGTGGCTCTGTGGAGTCTGCCATTAAGGTCGTGTGTGTCGCGCTGGTGTCCATCATGCTGAGCTTCTCTGTGCCGTTCCTTGGTTCTTCCCTCCGTCTTCCCCTCCGCCAACACAATCTGCAGCTACGACTGACAGAGATGTAAACGTATTATCATTTATCATTTATTTGCAGCAGTATTGGCAAAACCACGTATAATCCTGCTTCCATTTTAAATGAACAGGTCAACAACACTGGGAAATGTGTTTATTCACTTTCTTGCTGAGAATTCGATGAGAAGATTGATAACACCCTCTCAGATATCTTTGCACTAAATATGAAGTCAGCAGCTGGTTAGCTTAGCTTAATATAAAGACTGAAAATAGGGGGAAACAGCTAGCCTGGCTCTGTTCAAACCAGCACCTCTAAAGCTCAATAATTAGCACATTATAGCTTGTTTGTTTAATACATACAAAAGTCGAAGCCCGATAGCTTTGGGGGAGTTAATTATGAATTCCGAGGTTCATTTAGGCAAGAAACATCCGGTCGATAGATTAAAATCCTGTGATGTGCACTGCTAACAAAAGGTGAAAGCCAAAGATTGAGAAAAACTATTTTACAATCTGCAGTTTACTTTTGGATTCTGGGACAATGTTGATGAATTTGGCGACTATGTCACCATGTCTTGCATTCAATGCTGATTCGTGCCTCCTCTCCATGGCAACAACGGCCGTGACTCAAGGGTATTGTAGTGTTTAGACCCATTCGCTATGCCGAAATGAGAGAAAAACAAACAAATTCCTCAGAAAACAAAGGAAACAAAAAAAAGGTCTCGTATTTTTATGTTTAGTAACATTGACGATGTCATTTAAGGAAAATTCTGAAAGGAGAATATGGAAATTATCCAAAAGTTAAACACTTTTATGCTTCAGTCTTTGTACGGATTAACGAGAACGAGATATAACGTGTTAACGGTGAGCTTTGGAGGTGCTGGTGGGTAGATTTGATTAACTTTGGACAGAGCTGTTTACCCCTGTTTCTAGTCTTATGAATGGTATCAATCTTCTCATTTAACTCACGGCAAGACAGCGAATAAGCACATTTCCCAAAATGTCGAAGCATAAAAGCTTACCGTGAACAAATGCAGATGAATACAATGACAATAATGAGGAAAACGAGCCCTGCGATGACACAGACGATTATGATATGTCGTTTCTCCCCTATCCGCCAGTCTAGGTACAGATATTCACACCTGGAGCCAATGTAACCACGCTCACACCTGAGACAAAGAAAGAGCAGACAATGAAACAACAGTACTGCCTCTTTCATCTGTTCTGTTATCAGTCACATCTCCTTCCCGTCCTTCTTACAGCCACACTGTTCTCAATCACCGTTATCTCCATCTTTTCGCAGTAGACGTCTCTCACCTGCATGCCGGTGCCTCCTGGTCTTTAATGTAACGACACACCCCGTGGATGCAGTAGTGTGTTAGTTCCTCAGGACATTTTGAGAAGTGGCCAGTCCACTCTTCTGTGTCTCTTTGGTCTGCTGGAGAAATGAAATTTAAAACAAGTTCAGATAATTCAGCATAACAACATTTGATCGTCAGCATATAAACTAATGAACAGTGAAAGTATGACTCTCATATGATATAGTGTTCAAAGGAATAGTTTGATATTTGGGGATTATTTACTCATTTAAAATGTCAAACTATTTCTGTAACTGTGTCACGTTCTGTCAGCTTGCTTCTTCGACTTACACCCTCACTTCTGGCATGGCCTGATGTTATAAATAGACTGTTTGCAATACGATCCAGAGAAAAGTCCTGATGAATCACTGCTAGGAAAAGCCTAGTGTCGTCAAAGTCTCATTAACCACGTGTCTCAATTATTACAATCACAAAGTAAATTAAACATGTGGATAAAGTTACACTATAGTTCCCATTCTCCCTGTGTATCTCTTCCCACTGTTCCCTCCACAAAACACACCCTAACACAGCTGCTAGTGGGCCATAACGCTGAACTTCTGACCCCCAACGTTACACATACTGCTTCTTGCAGTATATTACAGGCTGCCGCTATCTTTACCGCCCATTATCTTTGAAAATGAGCTTGTAAAAGAATACTGCCGTTCAGGTGACATCAATGAGAGCGCTTCAGTTGTTAGCTGAAACATGAGATCCGGCTTGCTGCCATGGCCTCGTTGTTGAAAAGGAAAATATCCAGTTACAAAGTTCAGAGGAATAGTTTTGAAAATATGTGTGTTTGCATTCTTGACGAGATGAGAAGATTGATGTATGTTGGCTAAATATGAAGATAAAGCCAGCAGAACTTGGTTAACTTAGCTTATCTTAACAGCTAGCCTGGAAAGGAATCAAAACGTCCACCAGCACCTAAGATAACTAATTAACATGTTATATCTCACTTGTTTAATCTGTACAAAAAACATACTCCTGTAAAAATGAGAAGTTGTGGCTTTAGAGGGAAAACTTCTAAACTTCTTCTTAAACTTCTGTTGGTTGTAGCTTCATATTTAGCATACACAGACATCAATCTTCAAGAAAGCAAAGAAGAGTGTCTCAAAATGTTGAATTATCAATTATTTTAAAGTTTATTTTGATAAAGCAGCTCCTAAAGCACTTGTTAAAATGAAAAAATAATGTTGTTCTCTCCTTTGATGCAGTTAATACATCAAAAAAATAATTTGAAGGAATTTTACAAGTGCAATTTGTTGTTATAGGAACTCAGCAGAGTAGAGCTGCAACAATTAGTTTTCAACTATTAAATTAACCGCCAACTACTTTGATAATCGGTTAGAATAATGTTTTCACGGAAAAAAGTCTAAATTCTCTGAATCCAGCTTCTTAAATGAGAATATGTTCTGGTTCCTTTACTCCTCTATGACAGCAAACTGAACATCTTTGAGTTGTGGACAAAACAATACATTTGAGGACGTCATCTTGGGCTTTGGGAAACACTGATCAACATTTTTTTTTTTTTTTTACCATTTTCTCACATTTTATAGACCAAACAACTAATCGATTAATCAAGAAAAGAAACTTTAGTTGCAGCCCTACAGCAGAGTTAGTTGACCCAAGAGTTTATTGTATTTTTCAAAGACACAGAGAAGTTGCCAACAACCACTTTAACTCCTCCTCTGCTCGTTGGACAGTCTGGAATATATTTACTCCACAATTAACTGCCTCTCGTTTTTCCCTGTTAAGTGTTTCAATGCGTCGGCGTGTTTGCACGTTTATATCCACATCTGTGCTTTGCCCAATCTTCCATTAAAACCTCCACCTTAAAACTTCAAAGCAACCATTTATGACTCCCGCCCCCCTTCACTCTCCCGCTCGCCATCTTTCCATATCTACCTGTGCAATTGTCTCTGTTGCCATGGCGATGACAGAGGGACACAGTTCGATTGGCAGACTCGTCGGTGGCATTCCATTCTGCCAGGGAGTATTTGCATAAGGCCAGAGCTGCAGCCAGAAACACAAACAAAAAGCCGATCACACACACACGTACACACACTCACAACAAACAAATGTATGCATGTTCACAAATGTGCAAACATTTGAACCAATTTGTGAACACATTCCACATAAAGTATAGGATCTACAAAAGAGATGACAGGAAAAAAAACACACGATCACAATTGGAGTTATTGGAGAATAGCTGCTGAGTCATGCCAGCCAGCCTTGTAGGGTAGATTTCCCTGGTTCACGCCCACTTCAGTCTCTCTCACACACACTTTTACTGCTCTAAACAGAAACCATATTAACAGCCCTGGTCACTCTTAGAGCAGACATACAGTTTACCAAAGACTGTGTAAACCTATGAGAATATAGCAATATCATATTTAATTCTACATTAGGGAAGCCTGTTTTGACAATGACTACTAATCACAGGGGAT
>CAKALG010000816.1:0-13996 GCA_916700815.1 Helicolenus hilgendorfi | reverse complement strand
GCTGGAGGAGAGGCCCTTCGTCATTGTGGAAGCAGTGGACCCCGTGACTGGTACATGTGTCAGCAACACCGTACCCTGCCGACGACAGTCCAACAAGACGGAGGCGTAAGTGATGCTGCTGCTCAACAACACTGAATAGTCTCATATCAAGATAACAAGCAGGAAGGGCACATAGACATTCAGAACTTAAAGGGTCAGTTCAACTAAACTTAGGGTTGGTTGGTAGCATTTTATCAAATCAACTGAGTCCGCTTATTGAACTGAATAATTGTGTATTCCCGTCAAATGTGATTAGGTTAAACTGACGAACTGAAACTACATGTAGAATTGTCGCCTCAATGGGAACCGATGAAGTTGCAGTTTACATCCATGTCTGTCCAAAAATGTCATCGCTACATCATTTTATCCGATGAGACATTAGTGCGAAATTGTCATAATTAGCATACTGTATGCATTTTTGAGTTATAGTCAAAAATGTGTTTTGTGAGGTCACAGTGACCGCTGACCACCAAATTCTAATCAGTTAATCCTTGAGTCCAAGTGGACGTTTGTGGCAAATTTGAAGAAAGAAGAAGAATGGTACGGACTTACGGACGGACAACCCGAAAACATAATGGGCCCGGCCACAACTATCGTCAGCACGCAAGCATAAAAACAGCTGTAGTCTACTTACTTGGATTATTTTTGAGAATATATTTGCTCCAAATACTGGAGGTCCTGATTAAGGGTCAACCAATTATCGGCCTGGCCAATTGACGTACTGTATGTAACGCGGACCTGCCGCGTTGGACCCGTTCTTATAAGTCAGCCATCACTCTGTTTGTTACTGTTAGTAGAGAATCCAGTCTATCGTGTAGTTAACACACTTCACTGATGAACCAGAGAATTGTAAAATAACTTTGGGCAAAACTGGAGCACTGTAACACTGACAAATGATCCCTGGCCGAGTTCAGACACTTTTGCTTTATGAGATCAATCAGCCAACAGCAAGGTTTCATATTTGAAAGTTACCTACTGTAAGGCATTAATGTTAATTACCTAGAGCTGATTTGTGATTTTAAAAAACAGCGAGAGCAATGGTCAGCACTGGCAAAAATAAAAAGCTGCTACCTGAGTGTTTTTTACCCTGCTAATAAAAAGAGCAAGAGGAGATTTAATAAAACATCTGTCATCCTCGGATCTTAGATAGTCTTTTTTGTCCCATGGAGGGAAAGCAATTCCAGGAATTTAATCAAACTAGAACCAGATTTGGGTTCAAAACCAAACCATACGCTTGATTGGAGAAAATGCATGTTTACCCGGAACGACAGAACTTTGAAATTCTACTTAAGATCCCAAAGTCATTGAATATATATCAGATATGTCAGGCTGAAATTAGGGGAAATGTATATAAAAGACAAGTCACCTAGAATATAGGGCTGCACGATTATGGCCAAAATGATAATCACGATTATTTTGATCAATATTGATATCACAATTATTTATCACAATTATTCATTGATTTTAGCAACAACATATTTTTATTGCATTTTCACATTAAAGTAAACAGAGCACTGTTTCGACTTCCACGCTAAAGTGAAGCGTTCTGCTCATAGAAAATGCTGCTGCATATCAAACAACAGCCAACAACCGGTGATCGAGATGTTTTGGCTTCACATTTGGGTATAGAGATTATCTATACAAACAACGTTTTTTTGGGGGGGGGTTTAAACATCAATATCACAAAAGAATATTTCCTTTTTAATGTCAGGAAGCAAAGATAAAAACATATCTTGGTCAAAGACACCATATTCTGCAAACCCAGGTTATATCAGTGTACAGTCCCACATGCACTCTCACATGTTAACATGCCCATCTTAATTGATTTGGTATCTAACTTGAGAGCGCCATTAGGTATGAGAATAAGAGGCTCTTCCCCTGCCATTAGCCCAGGCATGACTTCTTATCACTCAATGAGGTGAGATACTCATTAGGCTGCTTGGCCAGAGTGTAATATCCCAGGGATCACCCTGTGACCCAATCAGGGAAATATATGTGCTGCATGGTGGGGTATCAATTAGATGGGACGATTAGGCCATGTCATCAATCCTGAACACCTAGAGACTGATATTGGTGTTCATTAGTGGGGGAGAGGAGCGCCGGCCATTATCCATTACTGACAATAGTGTTAACGAGATGAGGGGGAAACGCAAGATGAGGATCGCGTCCCTTCAGTGTTATGGAGGACTGTAGTGCTTTATCGCTCATGCTGACCAAATCATCCTGCCAGTATAAAAAGTGCATAACTCTCCTTGTTAGACAATTGGACATTTTCATAGAGCTGCAAAAAAAAAAATCATAGGCAGAAGCAGATAAAGTCAATAAGGAGTTCAATGAAGCAATCTGCACTTTGGTCAGCTGAAGGAGACACATTGACCAATGAAGGGTGAAGAGGTAGATGCTTCTCCACACTTTCAACAGTCAAACTGAAGATAGAGATCATAGTGAGACTATAGGGCTGCATCTATAGATTACATGCATTCATTATCAATCTGTGGTAGGGCTGCACAATTGATCGAATAATAAATTGAATATTAATCACATTCACAATGTTTCCCACCATTAAATGAACATGATAAACTGCGGTATTGACGTTTAAAATGTGTACTCTGCTCATACAAAACATTCCACCCCATATCAAATCAAGCGCACCCTGCAGCAGCAAACCATAAATTTCTTGAATGTTGCGGCTGCAGTCCAGAGTAGAAGAGTAATATTACCCGTTCTGCCCGTCAGCTCTCCGTTACGGGCAAAACAAAAATGCACTGAATTCAGGTGAAGAAGAACTTTATTTTGTTTTCTTTTGATTGCGAAGATTTGTACATTAGCAGGAATGTAGCACAACGTGAAAGTGAAAGCAGTGCTCCGTTTGTTTAAATAGGAAAGTGCAATCAAAATATATTGTCCCTAAAATCTATGAATAATTGTGATGAATAATTGTGACCTCAATATTGATAAAAAATAATTGTGATTATCATTTTGGCCATAATTGTGCAACCCTAATCTGTGGATTGTTTTTATGATTATTTGATAATCTATTTAGTCTGTAGAATGACAGAAAATAGTGACAATGCCCATTATAACCTCCCAAAGTGGCGTTTTTAAATTGCTTATTTTGTCCTAACAACATTCCAAAACTGCAAAATATGCAATTTTGAATGATATAAAACAAAGCAAAGCAGCAAAAACTCACATTTGGGAAACTGGAACCAGATAATTTTGGCCATTTTTCTTGGATTAGTGACCTAAATAACTAATAAATAATATAAATTCTTGTTAATAAACGTTGACAGATGTTAATGATTTTAGCGCTGATTGAGACATTTTTAAAACTACAGTTTGACTGATACTGCATATTTTAGGCAAAGAATCAAACAAATGCACCACTTTAAATGTTGTGTTTACCAGAGATTTGATCATAAGTTTCTTGGAATAAGTCATTCAGCATGAAAAAAAAACATAAAAAATTCCCTAATCCTCACTGCAGGGTCACCTTTCTTTATCTGAATATCCTTCACACCGTTAAGTTCCCCCAAAGCCCTCAACATGGCCACAACTCAGACCCACATCAGTGCTTTCTAAATGGGGAATCATTGGTCATGCAGGTTCTCCATTTCAATCCTTCAACCCCCTTCAATCCCATACATTCGGCCAGCCCGGCAGACCATCTGTGCAGTTCCCTCATTTGTCCTCAGAGAGGTCTGACACAGCTCAGGCTTGGCTAAAGCAGCCCAAAGCAGTCAACACCAGCTCTTCCCTTTGAGTCATACAAGTTCTCCAGTGGGATCAGAAAACTCTCCAGCTCTCTTCTTCACTGCTTTAGTGCTGCTGGCAGACTTAGAGATTAATTCAGAGGTAATGCCCTGGTGAAGGGTGGTATTGACCTGGGAAGATAATGTCATCATACATTAACTGCGTTTAATGGGAGAGGCTAGATCATAAGTTGATTTAATTAAAGCTGAGACTGAGTGCAGCGGTAGAAGAGCTCCCCAGAGCAGCAGGACCAAGTACACAGCAGCAGAAAGCTGGACCGAGCCACTTCACACAGCAGCACAAATGTTCCCAAACCTTTTAGTTGGCTATTTCATCATGAATTGATTATCAAACAGGGGGTACAAGGGACAGACCTCGGAGGCCTAAGGGGTCTGGTGGCCTTTGGTCAGGGTCGTGTCTAGATGGCAAAACTCGATTTGTGAAACTCTGGCGAGATGGTTGAAGTTGGGCACTGACCTTGAATGGGTAGGGTTAGGATAGGTCGTCGGGCAGCAAGTCCCACGAGTTTTCGCAAATTTAGGGTGACCATCTGGACACGGCCCTTGGTGCCTGTGTGTGAGGTGACTTTCTCATTGCAAAATGAAAGCCCAAAAAGTCCCCCTGAAAATACAGATACAGATACAAGCGAATATGACCCCTTCAATGGAGTGTTGTGAATGTGAGTGGATTTTTGAGTTTGGTTCAGTTTAGGCACAGTATTAATAGGGCTGTCAATCGATTTAAATATTTAATTGCGAATCACACATTTTTTATCTGTTCGAAATATACCTTAAAGGGAGATTTGTCAAGTATTTAATACTCTTATCAGCATTGGAGTGGGCAAATATGCTTGTTTTATGCAAATGTATGTATATATATATTATTGGAAATCAATTAACCACACAAAACAATGACAAATATTGTCCAGAAACCCTCACAGGTACTGCATTTAGCATAGAAAATATGCTCAAATCATAACATGGCAAACTCAAGCCCAACAGGCAACAACAGCTGTCAGTGTGTCAGTGTGCTGACTTGACTATGACTTGCCCCAAACTGCATGTGATTATCATAAAGTGGGCATGTCTGTAAAGGGGAGACTCGTGGGTACCCATAGAACCCATTTACATTCACATGTCTTGAGGTCAGAGATAAAGGGACCCCTTTGAAAATGGCAATGACAGTTTTTCCTCGCCAAAATTTAGCGTAAGTTTGGAGCGTTATTTAGCCTCCTTCCCTACAAGCTAGTATGACATGGTTTGTGCCAATGGATTCCTTGTTTAGGAGGTGATTACTCAAAGAGCCTCTCAGTGAGAGTGTTGTCTTTCTTGTCATCCTCAGCTACACAGATGGCCACGGACAGTGACACACACACATACTTCTGCCTGTCACCATCCATGCAGCAGCTTCCAAACATGACTCTAAGAATGTCCACACTTTGAATAAATAACCTCACACACACATTTGCCATAATTCCCAAAGACCCATTTTAATGCAACTGGCAGCCAACTTAAAGCCCAGCCTTGAACCCTGGCAGCTGGTGAGATGGGGGATGTTGGGACCACTGTGTTTACTCGCGGTCTGCTGTGGCAGCCTTGTTTTCCTCCAAAGTGTTCATTTGTTTCGGTTTGTTGTGGCTGGGCTCTGCCTGTTCGTCTCATTGCCTCCTGGTCCTGATGTGTGGGTGCAGAGTCCATTAGACTGAAGGTCTGGGGGAGGTTAGGGGTGACATGTCATTAGTGCTCTCTGCATTGCGCTCATGGCTCACTAGCTCGCTGCCGCATCATCTCTCACTGCTGACCACCTTATGCGCTATAGGTGTGTCTGTTTGGGTTTTTCTGAAAGCAAATCAACGTTTAATGGTGGACCATAACCTCTCTGTGGATAAATAAAAACAGAGAAGATGGACCGTTGAGTTTTTCTAAAATCATCCTGCCAGGCTGAAGGAGAGGCAGCCACTCTGACACCCACTATACACAGTAGTGCCTTCATTTATCCAAAAGCTCAGCCTCACCACACAATGGCCTCTTCAAGGTGCAGTGGCCTTGTTTAACTATGACTAATGATTGTACTACGATTACTCTCATGTTTCTGAATCGATTATTGCTCGTAAAGTAGATACGTGATCTTAAAGGTCATCTACAACTTTACACAAAATGTGTATCTTGTCACACAAAAAAACTTAAATTATAACTTAGAATTCTTAGATCACTGCAGAATTTCACAAGCAGGCAAAATTTTTGAATTTAATGCCTCAAATTTCCTTTAATTTGCAAAATTGTTAAATTGAAAATAAATGTCAAATTTCCACTGGACAAAAAAAAAAACACTAACATCTGTCATTTTTGTCCTAAATGGGAAAGGTTACTATCAGTATTCATTCCCTGGACAAAGGACTCTGCAGTAGTCACTGGTTTTCATTGGCTCCAGCTCCGATTGGCAGTGACACGCTAATTCTCATCCCTTTTCAGGTGCTTTCTTTGTCACCTCTGTCACAAATTCCCTCTGTCCGAGCAGCGCATACTCGTCTACTGGCAATGGGAAAGGAGTCTATTACCTTTTTTTTTTTTTTAAAAAACAGTATATACACACTAATTTCGGCGGAAAAGGGATTTATATTAGTTTTCAAGCCCGACCCAGAAGAAGTCATCTCAAAAGACAAAAAAATATGTCATGTAGTCTGGTGTCGGCATGAATTTGAATTTGGGTTTCACATTTGTCAGCCTCACAAAAGGCCCTGCTCATTATAGAACTGACGGTGCCATGGGAGGAGGCAGTCGGTGAAGCGTACAAACGCAAAAATCTGAAGTACTGTGACCTAGCAACTGAAGCAGGACAAATCGGCTGGAGAACATGGGTGCTCCCAGTGGAGGTCGGCTGCAGGCTGTTTTGTGGCCATGTCAACCACCAAGCTGCTGAAAGGGATGGGAGTCCCTCCGACAGGCCGTCAAGTCACTGACAGAGGCTGCCAAGTGAAGACGCAACTGGCTCTGGCTGAAAAGAAAGGATAAGAACTGGGCGGGAAGATGACCGTCATCCAGCAGGATGGATAAATGCAGAGGGGGGCGTATCTGGGACACCAGGTGTCACATTTGAGCCCTCTGGAGGTGTTGTGGGTCTAACAACGAAACACCAAGAAAGGAGGGTACCCACCTGAAGACCCCATCTAAGTTATTAACCCCCTATACCAAACACAAAGAACGACTGCTGCTTACAATACAGTACTGTAAAACGTCAAATGTTAGGAAACAAATTCAGTTACTTTGCCCCTTAAAGACACTTATTTACGCACATTACACCTTAATGTTAACTAGTGAAAGTGAAAGGAATAAGTCAACACAAAACAAACTTACAAATATGATGTCAGGCTCTCGGTAATTAATCTGTCTATTACTATTAGTCTATAAATAGTGAGGAAAAAAATGCTTGTTTTCTCTGAACAGCATTTCAAAAAAATGCTTTTTCTCTCTTAATCAGAGCAGAGTACAGGATGTTTTACACAGCATTAGACTACACTCAGTGTTTCCTGCCCTCTTCATGACTCACATCACTGGCGTCATCCTGTTAGTGTGAAACTGAAGGACATTTTCATCCCCACGTTCCTGGTAATCCTGCTGATAAGTAAGGGGAATTGATTTCAACCCTTACGTCAGCCTCTTTTACTTTGTATGCTGAGCCTCAAACTGTCTGTTTAGCTTGTGCTGCATGCTCCATCTGAAGATCAGTAGTGTATGGAAGCGGGCACGCAGTGTCTTTTTTGTCAGGGTCACTCAGGCAGCTTGGCATGTGGTAGGTATTACACAGGCGCGTGTCCTCATTAAAGCGGTTTAGCATACTGTAGTCCACATCACATCCAAGTCTGGGTCAAACGGTTTAGAGTTTGGAAGAGAGGGAAATGTGAGGGAAAACAGGCGTTAGTGTGAGTCTATATTGAAATACGTAAAAAGTGCATGTGTAGCATTTGAACAGCAACACAGCAGTAAGAGATTTGCAATAGTAGATAACTACTTTGCTGAGTAAACTGGCAGCCTGACGGCCTTTACACTGGGTTTTATATGCTGTACAACTAGTTGTGATATGATAATGTGGTGGACTGCTGCATGGCACAACACCAGAAGAGGCTGCTGTTATTAGAGCAGTTATAGTCCGAAAGCTCAATGAACATTTATCCTCATCAGTAAAGTGAGTATGCTTAATATCTAGCAAAAGAAGCGACCAATAATCAAATTTAATTTGCTTTATTTACAAAAATTACACCAGGGTTTTTTTCATTATAAAGGCTTAATCAGTAACCAAGTAATTTACTCTTAAGGCTCGACCTTTTCATTTTTACAATTTTTGGCTGGACCGCAGAGGGCCAGCCCTACAAACGCAAAAGTCTGTCACTGAGTGATGAGGTTACACAATTGGTCGGCCGAGTGTTGGAGTTTCCTCATTGGCCGTTGGTCTTTCAAAATGAAAAGGCAGGAACAGTCCTTTACGCAAATGAGTCCATCCAGCGCGACATGTCCAGCTCATGAAATTTGGACCAAGCTGTCGAACCAGGCGATCGAGTTCTAAAATGAAACAAGATTCAGCCGTGGCATAGCCTATTTCTCGCTTAAAATGTTTTCAGAAGTAGATTTTGGTGGATTGTTTAGACGGAATGACAAAGTTTCCGAACAGGCCGCCATGTTGTTTCCTGGCAAGCAGAAAACGAGGGACCAATTAGGTGCATTCCACGAGAGGGTACGTCACTGCTTGAACGGCCAGTTGAGAGGAGCAGCGTGTCCCCTTGTGTCCTCGCCGGACCTGGTGGACATGTACCGATGTATTTAACATTATAGACATGACCACTGAGTATTTGTGTAACAATTTTGCCACAAATTCACAGACTAACCATACACGGTCCAGTCATAAACTCGGTTTGGACCAAGTCTTGTTCACTTAAAAACACCCCACGTTAAAAAAAAAAAAAAGGTGTAGATTACATCTGAAGCAGTCAAACGATCAGCATGTGTGTCCAGTTTGTGTCGCTCCTAGAGCGAATGAAAGAACAGGCGAGACAGCCGGAAAATGAGTATTGAAAACATTTTAATTCAGAATTGACGCGTCATCTGATTGGCTCTTCTAAACGGCCTTCATAAAGACCACCGATCAAACTAAAGATAAACCGGACGATAATGATCGCTGGAAAATCGATTTGAGCATTCTTACTAGTTTACATTCAATAAGGTCCACTGAATAAAAAAATGGAAAACGCAAATGCTCTGCTCAGAATTACTCAAATTAATAACAATAATAAATGGTTGAACTACATGTTTGCACTGAGCTTTTAATTAGGTAGACATATTGAAGTTGTAACTATCCTTCAAGTAACATTTTGAGACTTGAGGCGATGGCCAAATTGCCATTATCCAGTCCAAACAACCCAGGAATGAGTTTCACTCATGTCTGCCATTGTTTGTTTGTGATTAATTTATATCAGATTTGTTTTGGTCCGCCCAGCTGTCCGTCCATCTGGCGGGGCCGTGACATAATGCACAAGCCTGTGGAGTAGCTCCAACTGTCCCTCCTGCACCCCACTACAGCCCTCCCCCCAATTTCCTGACATCGAAGCTGCTCCTCTCCTCACCTCCGTCAGCTCCATCACCTGCTTTACATTTAATGCTCCGTCCCTCCTTCCTTCTCAGTCATACATTGTTGTGGAGATCAGTTGTAATGACCGTATGTGTGCAGTTACCAAGCTAATAGACCGCTGCAAGGTCTGTGTGTTTCAGCATTATTTAACTTTAGAGATCTTTAGTTTATGTGGTTTGGAGTCGGGTTTTGCAGAAAAACAGGTTCATATTTCTCAGTATCAGAAAAAGTAGTGTTTGACCAAATCGAGGTATTGTGTAAGCACTAGCATTAAAAATGTAGATGATCTGGACTATTCAATCACAACTAATAGAATGATTAGTTATGAATGTAGAATAAAATTATGGCCAAAACTCTGAAGAAAAGACATGTTAGGCCAGAATTATCCTTTAAGTAAGCTAGCTACTTACTGTAGAGCTGCTGTATTGCATTACATTATATCATACAGATATTTTGATTATTATAGATATGCTATAAACTTGTGCTCATTTTGTATATTAATTACAGGAATATGCATGTTTTGTAAAATAGCAGTGCCTAAACTTAACTACAGTGGACTGTTGAAGGTTATAATTTATCTTTTCTACAGACATCGACCCTTAATATCTAAATATTGATCAATGTTTCACATTACACTGGTTTTTCTATTCAAATATGAGTCTTGATTGTACTGGTATTTTCATATAATCCCAATAATGTATTGGATATAATAATTGGTGATTTTCCCTTCAATCGATAACGTATAATGAGACTTTAATAGCATCATCTATAACGATGAACGTCTACATCAACAGAAACCTATGATGTAAAGCAACCACAGAATCAGAGCAGGAAGGACGCTTACCTCCACATGAAACCTTGAACAATGAGCTTCACCCAAAGTGTTTGTTGTTTTTAGTTATCACCAGAGCCATCACACTGACTGTTTCTGTCTCTCTCTCTCTCTCTCTTTGTCTTTTAGTATTGTGGGTCACACTGAGCCGTACACTAAACTGTGCTGTAAAGGCTTCTGCATAGACATCCTGAAGAAGTTGTCCCGCACCATAAAGTTTTCCTACGACCTCTACCTGGTCACCAACGGCAAGCACGGCAAGCTGGTCCGCGGCATTTGGAACGGGATGATCGGAGAGGTAAGTTAATTTCAC
Source organism: Helicolenus hilgendorfi (assembly GCA_916700815.1). Lineage (NCBI taxonomy): Eukaryota > Metazoa > Chordata > Actinopteri > Perciformes > Sebastidae > Helicolenus > Helicolenus hilgendorfi. Next base: position 3,440 of record CAKALG010000816.1, on the reverse strand, counting down.
ATGACCACAGTCCCACTTCACTCCACAGTGAATTCGCCAAGATTAGGAATGAGGTCATTTCTCTGTTAGCTGCTTCTCGGTACTGCAGGAGTGAAATATTCACTGCCAAGATGCAAAACATACATCTACAATTTCAGGGAAAGAACATCAGGCCTCACGCAAGAACCGCTCGTAAGAACAGATTTATTCTTAAGTGGCGTGATTGAGGAGAACTCCCGCATTCACCAGTTTTCTCGTATTTTGAATTTTCTCTTAGGCACGAACACACGACAGGTCCGGACCCGTTGTAAGAGTCATGTGCAATTAGTCTGCTGTTATCCAAACTGAAACTTTTTTTCACTAATGGATTGAGTATTTCAACATGTGGAAACAATTTAAAATAAATTTCACACTCATACGAGTCCACGATACGAAAATATTAAGAGAAAGTTAAGAATACGAAAATGTTCTTGCAAGAGGCCTATTGTGTAATGACTTAAATCAGATGATACATGGGTAGATCTGTAATCAGTGATACAAGTCTGACGGTCATTTGAAATGTTAGATTTAGCTCTATTACGGCTACTTCGGTGGCCCAACGCTGAATAAGCAGAACCGAATTAGCACAGGAACCTTTATGACTACCAAACCAAGGACAATATGCCTTAAACTGCTCTAATGTCGGTTTACAGTAGAATATGAAGGGTGGTTTCTCTGCCTCTTATAGGAATAGGTTCTTTGGGTACTTCAGGAATTTAGTATTGCACTTTTAGAAAGTTTGGAGGCTTCCAACTAGGATTGTGCCGATTGGCGAACGGATCATACTGTATCTCGACAACTGAAGGGATGATCGACGAATGTTTTGTCATACGCTGATATCAAGGCTATTGTAACTAACGTACTATCAGATCTACTATTAGATGTTATAAAAATGATCTCTACTGAGCATTTAGAGGGGTTTCTAGTGGAGTGGCATGTCTGCCCGCTGAGCTCTGATAATCAGCACAAGTGAACTTTAAATCCTTAATTACAAACCAGTTTGCCAGTGACATAACTCTCCCCACCCACTCCTACTCCTACCGCCTCCTGGCTATCCAATCTTGAGTAACCACGGTTGGGCGATATGAAAATAGAAACCATCGGCCAACCCTAAAGAGATGAGAGAAGAGAAGAATGGTGATATATCCAGACTTTTCTACACTCTCATCACTCCTTAGACCCTTCCTGCCTAGTAAACATCCACACCTTTCAAACTCCTTATAGAGTGTAACCTGGTTATAATGGAGGCTACTTGGTTATTTAGGTTGGAGTAAGGAGATCACTGATGTATTTTTCTTTTGTCTTCTTTTTATATCATTATGTCAAGGTAACAAATATCCATTGTATTAGGATAAATTGTAAAGCCTAGAGGGGTGGTTTTACTATAAGCCCTTTGGAGTTTTCTTACCTCTGCTCCACAATCCATACTGTTTGTTATATAATTTTATTTTTATCACTTCCTTTGTGTTAATACACTAAACTAATTATGGTTTATTCCAAAAAAAAACTTGAGGTATGGTATGTGTGTTAATCGTTGGTTGTTGCAGCGAGATGTTTTCTTCCCCGCCCTAACTATAAACCCTCCATCTAGGTAAAAAAAGCACAAATTGTCAAAATTTGACATGAATTAGGAGCAGAAAGGAAATCTCTTTATGTAAGAGACATCATCATCGAGCCTTGGAACCAGTTTAAAGTACAGTAGCAACATATCACTCCCAAAAAAATACAATATTCAGGCCATGTACAGAAATATCATAATAAATACTTCACAAATATCCACTCATTTAATCCCCTAACTATGAAAGTCATTTTGACGCTGTGATTAGAAACTCTAATTATTGGATCTTTCATCATTTCGAAAATTATTTTATCATTTTATCAGTGCTCAAAAACCTCAAAAAGGCATGTTTAAATGCAAATCTTTAACTAAACTTCGATTTTTTTTGTTTTATTACTTTTGTATGTGATCAGTGTAAAACCCACTGATTGACCCATTGTGGTATTACGTTTAAAAAACAAATCATGAAAGTAAATCATTTTCTTTGATTATGAGCAAAACATTGTGTGTGCCAACGGCAGAAAAGAGTGAAATCAGAGTGAAAGCCTCAGACAAAAGACTGTTTTGCTTCGGTTAAAAAAATAAAAAAAAAAGCAATTTTGAAGTCAAGAGTAAATGAATTGGTACGAAGGTCACTGTGCTGGGTGAGGGAGGGACTGTTGTACAGAAAGGAGGAGTAGGTGTCCTTGTGAATAATCACTGCAGCCGGAGTCATCTAGCCGGCCCTCGTCTTGAGGAGTTAGAGGATACAACATTAGATGGCCTGTTTTTCCACTGTTTTCAAAAACAAGAAGGCTATTGTGCTCAATGAGGCATCGCCCTCCATAGGACAACTAATGGCTTGCATGAGGCGGAGTGTCTGGACTGTAAATCTACCAGCTCTCCATCAGTATGATAAACAGTGGTGTGGTATGGCAGTAAAGGCTGGACAAGCAGTCACAGGGGCTTTTGAAGCGTAGAGAGGTTCAAACATTAGCAAAAAAATAGCATCACTTCCTATTTAGCCAGAGTCCCAGTGACCTCTAGCCTGCAGTGATTAATTCCACTTCCTGCTTGTAATGTTTGTCAGCAGACGCATTATGTAACAGGCATTATGCTGCAATACCTTATAATGCATTAGAGATGGATTACATGGAGGATCATGCTTTACACAATGCATTGGTGGATAAGGTAAGATAACATTAGGATAGGCTCTTGAGTTGTGTCTGTCCGGCTGCTGGAAGAGACAATACTTCACCCTCGGGGACAGAGGCCGAGCGTGTTGACTTCAATGATGGATGAGATTTATCTCAAATGTCAGCGGTGGACGTCCAGTATTATGTCGGATGTTGCTAAACAGAGTCCGATTTTATTATAACGTCAAGCAAACATCCACTCTACATTCACACTTTCACCCACAAAACATCTCTGTTGACTTCCCTAAGGTGTTCTACAAGCGGGCGGACATGGCCATCGGCTCGCTGACCATAAACGAAGAGCGCTCGGAGATTATTGACTTCTCGGTGCCGTTTGTGGAGACGGGGATCAGCGTGATGGTGGCCAGGAGTAACGGGACTGTCTCACCATCTGCCTTCTTAGGTGAGAAACTCCTCTGTGCTTCCCTGAGGTAATGAAGACATATGGATGTGGATGCTTTTGCCTTTGCTTGAAAACATGTGCTCAATTTAGCTATCGATGGGGAATTGTGGTGGTTCACTGGGATCGCAATGGCACTGGTTCCTTAACCTCATTTCCTGTGACCTCGGGTTACTCTTTAAACTTGTAATGATTTTAATTAATTAAATATCATTTTTAGGCTTATATATTTTGAAAATGTTTCATAATCTGTCATTTAATTTGTCTTATCGTATTTATTTATATAATG
>CAKALG010000812.1:0-10884 GCA_916700815.1 Helicolenus hilgendorfi | reverse complement strand
CACCAGGGCTGCCTTTCTCCTCCGGCTGGTGAAAACATCTGATGATGTACGACACCTTTGTGATCCTTCGTCGCTGCACATGATTCTACAGGAAGTTTGTAGTCTGCTCAGTTGGAACGGTGTCCACTTTCCCTCTGCTGTAACAGCTGCTGTGGCTGGAGGACCGCCACGATGACGGAACGAGGGGCCTTTTTCTGTACACTGGTCCACGAGGCCCGGGATGAAATTACCTGTGGATACTTCAAGAATGCTTATGACATCTACATGTGCAGCCTTATTGAATTAGTAGTGCGACTGCTGGTGCAGCAGTATGTAAGAGCTCAGTGGCTGCTGTGAGAGAAGAGACCCACTGGGCATTAGGTGCCATGTTCCTCATAAGCTCCAGAGGACAGTTTTTGCTACAGTGCTTTTAAATAAAAGTTTATAACATTACATTTTCTTAAGCTTTTTATGAAGAGGTACAGCCACCAGAACAGCAACAGGTTTGTCTTTATGTTCACTATCTCTTCAAAGCACCTTCTTATTCCGAGAGCAGTGCTCCTGTCCTCAGTTGTTCTCGTCCATGTCTCAGCAGCAACAGTAGCAGAACTCAGACTGATCCAGTGATGTAATGCTATTGTGTCTGGAAAAATTGGCTGCTTGGTGCCCAGGAGGGGAGTATAATGTGTGTTTTGATGCTCCATTAGAGGCCTTCTGCCTGGATAAGTGTCCATTTTCCAACCACATGAGGGCTGAAGATGATTGACTGGATCTGATAGAGAGCTGTCAGTTGCTCTGCAACAGACCACAGACTAGAAAAGTCTTACATCACCAGATGGCCCGCTGCTTTTGTTTGAGCTGGGTGGCTCTCAGTATTGGACAAACACTGACATGAAAGACTTTGTACATGCTATGGCTGGCCATGTTAGGCGACTTATTTAATGTACATGGAAGTTTTTATTGTTGTCTCCTTAGAACTTTTATTTCCTTGGGATATGATATTGTCAGGGGTGATTAAATTCTCAGAATAATAAACAACCAATTTATCAACATCTGTCTCTGACTCTCCCAACTTTAGTTTTACTTTATTTGTCACTGTTTCCATTTAAGCTACCTCTATTTCAGTTAAGGTTTCCACTGTGTACTGTAGGCATGAAGCATTGTGCTTATGAGCATCTAGATTATGCAACAGTTATGACATCAAGCTTGTATTGATGATTCATTCATAAAGCTTATGCAATGTATTTCCCTATGACCCCACGCCAAAATGAACACCTGGTGTGAGAAGCTCTATGAGATTAACATGAGCCTTAGAGGAAGCTACAGGTGGTTCTCCTCTGTTCATGATGCAGAATACAACAAGGTCATGCTAGATAATGAAAGCTGTTGTTGAGCAAAACTGGCATCAACATTTTTTGGACAAACGTTGAATCATCTTATAAAGAATTCTGTCTGATAATATTATGGAGAGGACCTCACAGAGAAATAAAACTTTTTTTTTTTTTTTTTACCTTTCGCTTGATCCGGTCTGCTTGTTATTGTGTCCAAGTCCCACACAAGGTGAAGTCTTGCTGTCTTTCAATTTGAAGGAGATCTTTGTCTATATACTCTGGCTCAAATAATTTTAATTTAAAAACCTCATCCACATTGTCGAAGTCATCTAAATAAACAGCCATGACATTGAAAATCTTTTAGCTAATGGCTAGGCTCTCTGTACTCCAACACGGCTGGCACACGTGTTTCCATCATGGATGTGGTTTCCATCGTTCAAAATATAGCATCGCGAGATTTCAGAACGAGACTTCAATGCCGAGTGAAACTCGTGAGCTCGTGTTTACAGCATGGAGATTCGTGTGCACGATAATATGCTGTTGTCGGCGTCTACAAGTCACAGAGGCTAACAATTTAGCAAGCTAGCAAGCAAGTAACATAATGTAGTAAATGTAAAGGCATAATGACAGAGGAAAAAAATTAGGCCGTTGGGAATATTAACATTTTCCTCAAGAGCTATTATAAAGTTATGAAGAAAACAATATACGATTAAAAGTACCATACAGCAACTTATTATGCACCGAAAAATTAACTTCGCTGGCCTTCGCCATTTCTGACAACATTAACAAACACATCACAAGTTGCAAACTCTGAGCTGTCAGAAACTTTCCACTTACCATATGGACTCTTCTCGTGAACATGGTAAGCACGACCCCATTTGAAGGCACCACAAAACGACGGTTTGTGAGAATCAAAGTCTGAATTAATTTAAAATATATATTAAATCTGCAGTAGGCAGTATATTTTTGGTATCATTGGGCAAAAAATCCATAATAACCTTTCAGCACATTGTAATTCAAGTGTTCTGAGAGAAAACTAGACTTCTACATCTCCCTGTGGCTGTTTTCAGGATTTAAAAAATCTAGCCTGTGACGGGAGACTTTGGCCAATCACAGCTCATTTCAGAGAGAGCGCTTTCCTATTGGCTGTTCATTCAACGGAGGCAGCTGTCAATCACTCGTTAAACTAGGGAGCGCTGATCAAATATGAATCAATATTCTGTCACTGTAATGCCTATTTCTCACCTCAAATGTTTTCAGAAACATCTTGTAGTGTACTGTTTAGCTGTAAAATGAGAGAGTTTGATCCGGCTGGTTGTGCTTTTATAGCATTGTGGGATATTTATGCCGCTATAGTGTCCAGCGTTGCATACTGTAATATTTCACAGGAAATAGTATGCAATTTGCATACTATTGGTTTCATACTAACATACTAAATACTACATACTAAAATCTCTCACACTGTTTTAGCGTACTAAATAGCATGTTAGTGTGGAATTTCGGATGCAACTTGAGTCCTTACTGCAGCGGGGAGGGCTCGAATCTGTCCTGTGGGCCTTTGCTTCCTGACTATGACCATCACTATCAAATAAAAACAAAAATAATTATTTTTAAAACTGATCTGTAACCCTCATCCTACCAACTGGGGTAGCCGCAGACCCAAGAGGTCTACTTTTTGTCATATCTCACAGGTGCTCTATTCTATCAATCCAAGATTTCATGTCGATGAATTTATTCCTAATGAATTCATATCATTGTTTTCTGTTTTTGTTTTAATAGTGCTTTTTAAATAGACCAAGTATTGGGGGTCCTCAGTCAAAAACATCCAATTGTGGCCTATATAATTTAAGTAGATAATATAAAATAGATGGATACAATGTTTGCCATGGGTCCTAATTTAAATGATCACTCACTATCAATAGGGGCACTCTGTCAGTCGTTTTGAAGGACAGACTTACTCATGTAATTTTACACAATATGCAAATTAACTGTTACTATCCTCAGATAATAATATTCAGTTCTTATCTTCAGATGACATTTATTTAATAATGTAATTTTTTGAGAATAAATAAGTTTTGCTATTATGGTTGTTTCTTACAGAAGTTTATTCCTTAAATAGGTTGGTAGGATGACGGTTAAAATATATAAAATTACACCTTATAATCAGAGCCTGAGTGTGGCAAAAACAAACACTTTTAGTGAACATAAATTGATGGTACCAGGTTGCCCTATAGGATTACATTGCAGCCCGTGAGTGGCTGCCATCTGCATCACTTTCCCTCAATACTGGACTAATTTCAGAAATTGTTGTCAGTATTAGTCAGTTAGAGACAAAACATGGGAAAATAGGGTCAAGGTTGAAAAATACCGAATGTGTTAATGACACCTACAACAGGCCTATGCATTTATTGATGAAAGATGTCAGCTACTGGCTGTATGGCTGCTACCAGACAAAAACAAACCTATATATTTCAGTTTCATAGATTCATAAGTCATTTAAGACAAAGCTTCACAGCACAGATCCTTTAAAATACAAACAGAGACTTGAACTTTGCTCTACTTCAAGACAAAGGCAAGAAAGTCACGTGGCTTGACAGCTTGTCAACATGCCTGAAAGCAAAGGCATACTTTTAATGAAAAGGCATAAATCTTATCCGAGTCTGCTTGAACTATGTGTGCAATTTTGTGTCTTCTTCCTTCTACTCGAAAAATAAAGTTTGAGAGGTGAGTTTAAAAGCGAGGTTGGGAATTCCCTGAAGGCAAAGTGGGTATAAAAGTGGAAAATTACCATCTGGCTTAATAAAAAGCCTTTGCTATTGTTACTGAGAGTGTCGTGGCTCTCAGTAAGCCTTCGTCCTGCTAATTAAATTAACTTACTATGGCAACATGGAATAAGATCAAGTACAACCACTTTTATTAGGTGTGTGTGTGTGTACATGCAACACAGTGCACTATTTGGGACATAAAGGAGTGTTTTTCCACTGTTGCGTCACAAGTAGCCACCGGTGGATCCAGTGGATAACAGTAAAAACCTTCATGAATTAAATGCTTTTCAAAAGAAAGGTTTTGTGCATTTACATTTTTTAAAGTAACCAGTTATGTTGAATATTGCGGTTGTAATAAAATGATTGTCTTTCATACTATCTGTGCTAATAGTGGTGGAAAGTAACTAAGTTTACTCAAGTATTGTACTTGAGTTCAATTTTGAAGTACTGATACTTTACTTGAGAATTTCCATTTTATGCTACTTTCTACCTTTACTCCACTACATCTCAGCGTTATACTATACTCTTGACTTCATTACATTTATTTAATTACTTTAGTTACTTTGCAGATTAAGATATGAAATATAATCAACACATAAGTTACAGTATGATCTATCATTAAAAGTTAAAAGAAGATGAGAGGTCTTTATTGATACCAGGAATAAAGGTACCAAGCTACCCAGCAGTATATAAAGTTATTCAATTTGCCCCACCTTTACCAACAAAGACATTAATGTATTAAGAGCTATAATCCAATAATTTAATACACAGTACATTAGTCTGAAATGGGCAATTCTGCATAATGAGTAGTTTTACTTTTAAGTATATTTTGATGCTAATACTTTTGTCCTTTTACTTAAGTAATATTTTAATGCAGGAATTTTACTTGTAACAGATTGTTTTACACTGTGGTTTTATTACTTTTACTTAAGTAGAATATCTGAGTACTTTTCCACCAATGAGTGCTACTTAGTTTCATTTTCCAAAGCTTGAAATCCCCAGTAAAGCTGAGTGCAAACAAAGGTTACTGTACCTCTCTCCCGACACGCATCGCTAACTTGAAGTTGTTGACACTGTAAATAACCAACCTTATACAATGTGAAGCCTGTAATGATGCAGCAAAGTACAGATTTGGCCTTTTAGTCTATTGTGGTATGTTTAATTGTGCTAACAATAATTTCAGTATTTTTAATATATGATAAATAATCCTCAGCTATGTCACAGATTTGTATCAGTTGCTTCCACTCCTGACAAAAAGTCTCAAATCAAGTTGTGGAAATATTGCTCAACTCTGGTCAACGCTCATGGTTAGTCTAAGTTTTGATGTCCTTGTAAAATTATGAAGTCAAAAGGGTCAAACAAAAAGACAAAATCTTGAGTTACGGAGTCAGATGTCTGAGGTTGTGATTCAAAATTGTGAGCTAGTACATTAAAATTATGAGATAGTCTTCACTAGGAGTGTAAGAAAATATCGAAAAAATCAAATATTGGGATATTATGTTTTGTGATACTGTATCGATTCTCAAAAACACTATAGATTTTTAATTAATAGTTAACATACAAAGATTAACTCAGTCAATACTTTATTTTATTTGCAAAGAGATGTGCCCTCTCAGTGTATGTCTATCCCAAAGTAGTGCTATGATGTTGGATGTTAAAGGACTGTGATAAATGCAAATGCAGATCCCACTGTTCTGATTGCATAAAAAAAAGTCTTTACTCAGATTTTATACATAATGGTGATGCGGCTTTATACTATGACAGTTTTCCTAAAATCACAATATATCGTCTTGCTAACAGTATCGCAATATATCGCAATATATTGAATCGTAACCCCTGTATCATGATACGTATTGTATCACCAGATTCTTGCCAATACGCAGCCCTAGTCTTCACCAACTTCACTTCATCGCCTCAGCTCAGTTCATAGTAGTTATTGAAGTCCATTTCAGCCGCCAAAAGAAAAAAACGGATTCAAAATTGGCCATGATAAACTTTTTTATATACTTTTTATATCAACTTTTAAAATTTCTCATAATTTACTACTTTATCACTAATTGTTTTCTTTCTTTTAGCGGTGAAAATGGGCTTCCATATGGTATCAGTTAGCTCAGACCCTTTAATGGTCTAGTGACTTGTGGTTTCCCCCCAGTGCATGCTGGGTAGGGGCTTCCAGAATAAGCTGAGTGTGATGGAGAGTGCCAGACAGATGCTGTGTGTTTGCTCTAGTAATTGCCTGAAAACCGGGCAAGCATCTATTTGAAAAGTGGCTTAGTGAACATTGACTGACTCAGGCGTTGGCTGCCCTCTAAACCAGTCAGCCAACAATGACACCGGGCCTCTCTGCTGTACACAGACAGGGGAATAGTACTGGGAGCTGTCCTTTACGGGCCTCTGCGGAGCCCTCTTCTTCTTCTGACCAGTGGAAAAAACAGGCCTCATGTGGTGGAGAGGAAGCCTGGGAAACAGGAAGAATGGGTTTGGACGGATGCAACAAGCACTTTAGAGCCAGATCGGATTCTGCAGTTGGATGGAGGGGGATTATAAGGCAAGGCAAGGCAGCATTATTTGAATAGCACATTTCAGCAACAGGGCAATTCAAAGTGCTTTACATAAACATTCAACAACATTGCGACAAATTGCAAAAGAACATTAAGACATAATTAAAACAGTTATAAAAACATTAAAGATTAGAAAATAAAAACAAGCTACAGAATAAAAGCTAGGCTAGAAGCTAAAAGAGTATAACACACAAGAGTAAAAACTCTAGTGCAGTATATAAGATCATTATCTGGTTTAATAAAAGGCAGCAGCAAAAAAGAACGTTTTAAGCTTTGATTTATATATAAATGGAAAGTAATGAAAGTGAAAATGGAAAGCAAGAGCAGCTATTTATAGACAAGCACAGACCCTGTAATAAGCATGGACATGATTGTTGGATAGGGGAGAAGGAAAAAGTTTGAGGATGGAGAAAGAAAAAAAAGTTTTTTTGCAGCAGGAATGTGGATGAACTTAGCTGACTTCCACTGCTGACTGTTTTGACGACATGTTTATTCTCACAAGGCCGCGTGTGATGATAAGATGCCAGACTATTTTGCAGCCCATGCTCCTTCTCTCTCTCTCTCTGTGTGTGTGTGTGTGTAACCTGGTGAGGCTTTAGGACCTTGAGGTTTGTGCTGCAAAGGGCAGCTTCTCTCCCTCCTCATCCCCCTCCCACTGAAGGCTGTACCAAGAAAGCTGAGTCTTCTGACAAAAACAAGGGCTGGGACTCTAGCGAGAAGAGCAGTGTGCTTGGTGCATATCTAGCACAGGCTCTTCGTGCATTTAAACTATTTTGTGCATGTTTTTAATTTTTTAAAAGGAATAAAAAGCACAGCAGCAGCACCATGTTGTGGGTTAATTTAGCTCGTCAGCTCTGCAAGATGTTTTTCTCTCTGCACGTTGTGTTCCTGAGCGTGGCCATGGTGGAGGGCAGTGCAGCAAATGCAAATGAAAAAGGTATAAAAAGTATTATTTTTTTAATTTAATGTTTATAATGTTGCCTAATTTACTTTACATCACATACATAATAACAATTTATAATGTATACAAATTATTATTTTTTAAATGTAATGTTTATAATGTTGCCTAATTTACTTCACATCACATAATAATAATAATTTATCATGTATAAAAAAATAAATAATAATTAGCCATTTTGTTGTTTAAAAGAAAGTATATATTGTTGCCTGATTTACTTCAAATCACACACAAAATAAAAATGCATCATGTTTTTCTCTCTCTTCTGTTTGATTGCACAATCACTTGAATGTGATGCGTTCACGTGTTGTTTTGCTGTTATTCTCAGACTGCATGCGATCCAATGGTGTGGAGTACAGAGGAGACCAACAGAGCTCCTCCTCGGGTCTGACCTGTCTAAACTGGACCAACACCAGTAGAGACTATGATGTTACACTCCATCCTGACTCACACACAGGTAAACAACTCGTCTTTTAATGCAGAGATTGGTGAATGCCCCTTTAAATGAAGTGTCCTATTTCCTGCTGTTGGAGAAATGCCACACACATGTCATGCAACTGATGTTGATAGGTGCAACAGTTTCCTCACAGCATAACAAACAGCTCTTAACATCTTTGTTGACATGTGGATGCAGTGTAATAATAATAACAGCATGCCACAGTCACAGTATTGATATTAACAGCCATTCATTTATCTGTTTAAATGGCTTCTATTATACAGCAGCTGCCATTTCCTCTCTTTGTGCTCATGGCTGCCTGTTCATTGTGGTGTGATGAAGTAGTGTTAATGATTTATGAAGCAGCAGGACAGACAGACAGACAGAGAGACAGTCAGAGAGACAGGCTAGTATTTTCCAGGAGGCATCAGTAACAGACGTGTGCTGTTTTTCATCCCTCCTCCTGTAGGTGTGGGAGATCACAATTACTGCCGAAACCCAGACTCCTCTGAGAGGCCCTGGTGCTACATTACAGGCCCAGATGGGACGGTCCAGAAACAATTCTGTGCAGTTGACACATGCAAAGGTAAGTTAACACTGTACACAATAATCATTAACATTTGGAGTTGGCATTTGCACAAAGAAGTTTGACATTTGTAGAAAAAAACAACCAGAACCACAGCTACCTGGCAAAGATAAATATGCATATTCCAAATTAATGAACAAACAACACTAAAACAACATCAGACTGTGCTCTCTTGTTGCTGCTGGCACTCACTTTCTCTGCCCTGTAAAGCTCTCATTATTTTAAAAAGTGGGTTATGCTTGGGAGAAATAATGAGGTGATTTTTTTGTTGTTATGCAAATGTTGTAATTAGTCAACACACAAAAAAAGAGCTTGATGAGAGAGCATGCAGTCAAATTATGAAGTTTTATGGGTCAACCAAAAAGTTTTTAAAAAAGGTTCCTCTTGGTTTATTTGTTACCACAAATGTGCAAGATGGATTACTGCCAGTTTACTTTCCACTTAAGAGTATTAGTCGGCAGTAGGTCAGTTGGTCAGAGAAGTTTCGACTTTGCTCTTTGTTTCCTTCTAGTCTCACAAGCTAAACCAAGTCACACAATAACAAAGCCGTGCAGTCACGTGAGAACCACGCCCAAACCTCAGCTCATTGGCAGAGAGGAAAAGTTTTGCTTGGAGACAGCAGCTATTGGCTGCTTCAATTCATGTCTTCACGCCCTTTAACTCCAGAGGTCGTAAACAACAACTTGTGTGGGGGAAATGGGTTACGAGTTAAAGAGCAGATGTTGACTTCCTGTCTTGTGAGATAGATCGAGCATGCAGAGCCTGTTGAAAATCTGAAAAAAAAAGCCTCTCACTGATTTAAGGTTCCAAGTTTTGAGAGCAGTTTGAGGGCTTTTGTCCTGCTGGTTAGAAGGGTTTTGTGCTAGTGGTAATGTTGTTGGTAATTGGAAACCACGCGGTACAGATGATGCACCAGTAAGTGCATTACTACAACAAGTGTCTCCACACACTATATAGTTATTATTATTATATTTTATAATGTGATAAAGGACATTTTCTGGAAAATCAACTGCTGAACTGTTTACGGACAAAATAACGTGACATACACAACCCTTCAGGCTAATTCAGTAAATTCAGAGGGCCTAAAAGAGGTGGAAAATGGGATACCTGGGTCAGTCAGAACTTGCTAAAGATCAGTACGGACCTCAAACTCACACCTCTTACATATTGTTAGTGGTGAAATAGGGGAAATAGGGTTGTCTGCCAGTGGGTGCCAGATTACCTGCTGTAAGGAAAAGCTTGTTGCTATTGTGCAAGCATTCTCTCTTGACAAACATTAGACGAGCACCTGCAGACTTTATTTTGTTCATTTATTTCCTCCAAATACATTTTTTGTATTTTTATGTGGCTGGGAGGGGTTCCCAGGCTTTTCACCTCGGGCTGAAGTCTGGGGAATCACTATTGCCACAAGTGACAAATGAAGGCGCTCCATGACATCGATGCAAAAATCATGAAATAAAAATCCCAAAATGAAGCAACCGTAAAGCAGTCCTGCTCATTGATTTCCAGCATACCCCACAATGGTGTAATACACCCTGAGATATTAAAGGGAGAGAGTCCACGTTGTAAATGATATCGCAAAATCAATCTACAAATAACTACAGTACATTCTTCATTTCGCCCCATCTGTGTGGTGAAATGTTCGAGTGGTGGTTACAGTTCAAATTTACAAGTACTACTCGATTTGATTTGGCTTCCATCGGCAGTACATCAACAGTAGCACAACTTAGAGCATCCCCAATTAAAACTAATTTAACTGTTGTTTATATCGCTGGCATTGTTTGTGTCTTTAGAACAAGCCTCTATTGTACCAGCGGAGGCCGCACCCCTCAAGCCAACAGAAACCATTCCCTCCACAGAGAACTTTCAGACGGCCAAGTCGGGAGCTTCTCAGGGAGAAGTTGCTGCAGTGCAGCCGGTGATGGGAATCAGCCAGCGAGTACGCACAGGACCGAAAAAGAAAAAGGACCTTGGCACGCTCGGTATGTTGTTATTACTCTGAAAACATATATGATGTTGTTTTGAATCATAGACTGTATATAAAGATGGACGACATGACAGCTCCCCAAAAGTGAAGCCAAAACATCTCGATCGCCCCCTGGTGGCTGGCTGCAATATAGGTCATAAATCCCGCCCCTCCATGTTAGTGGATGGGACAAAATAAAAAGTCAAAAATACACATCAAATGCATTTTTTCCAAAGATGATTTCTGTCATTTTGGGTAGTTCTCATCACGCTGATGTTTGTTCAAGTGTTCATTTTTCTGAT
>CAKALG010000811.1:0-11440 GCA_916700815.1 Helicolenus hilgendorfi | reverse complement strand
ATATATCCCACAAAATCAATTTGTAACCAGGAAGTATAAAGAGCGACAAACGCTGCATAGGGAGGAGACCGGTGGTCGTACCCCGTGTGAAACCAGAAGTCAATGTTGATTTATTTGTCACGTAACTTCCGAACTTAAGTTACCCCACTTCCGTAGTTATGTTAACCCAAACCATGATCTTTTCCTAAATCTAACTAAGTAGTTTTCTGCTTAAACCTAACCAAGTTGATCTTTCCCTAAACCTAACTAGGTAGTTTTGCTGCCTAAACCTAACCAAGTTGTTTCCTGTGAAGACAGAAATTTTATTTTGAAAAGACTGAAGCGGAAATTGACACTTGCGTCACGTGTTGTCGGACATTTATAGGAAAATGCATTACAAATTAGGAATGACTTTTCGTAAGATATCATACTCGTCGTATGAGAAGACGTTGAATAAAGATATTATAGATGGCACAATGTTGCCCCTTTCACACAATTTTGTTATATATTTATATACTTCCTTTGGGTAGCATTCAACAGCAAACTAAGTTTTAAAATTTATATACTAGGCAATCTTGGTGAGAAGTATGTGGTATCTTTTTTTCTCAACAGTGGTAGCTGTTGTTGGAGGACACATACACACTTATTTAGAAGTCTCAGTCTGCCTTCCTTTGAAGAATATCCAACGTTCTCTGCAGCTGTCATACAGTTGTCTTAATTTCAAATCCAATGCCGACCACTTAAACACAGCTTTCCAAAGGGGGGTTTGAAATACAGAAAAGCAAGCAGACATACCATATTGCACGACTATTGTTCTCTTCTATTGAGAATTCTGAACTTTTAGTATTTGTGAAGCCCTCATGGCTTTGATCATTTCACATTCCACCCTTTATGTTCTTTAAAACAGTATAAAAAGAAGAAAAAAAAGTTTATATAGTTATTTGCACCTTTTAAAGGCACTCTAAACTTTGTTCCTGTGAAACACTGAATGACTTTTGGGATGCTGTTTGGCACATAGAAATAGCTTTTTCATGCTCCTTTACTGTATGTGACATTTTGATGAGTTTACTGTGTCAGGGCCGAGACAACACCTACTCTTAAGGTGAGAGTAGATAATTGCCAAATGGCTGTGCTTTTCAGTCCTTCAATGTCTGCACATACACACCCTTGACCCTACTGTTCCTCCTCTGCTCCCTAAATCCCATCCTCTTTTTTTTTTTGGTCTGTGTCTTACCTGTCTCAGATCCAGGTAATCAGCTTTGTCACGGAGCAGAACTGGGACTCGCTGGAAGTGTTTGACGGAGGAGACAACACTGACACCATGCTTGGCAGCTTCTCAGGTATTGCCGTATATGTGTGCATTTATTTTTCTTGCCGGTGTTTAATCATGTTTTCAATGTTTATTCCCACTTCGACCTTGGAAATAAAACACATTTTTAACTCATCTATACCTTGCCAAAAGTAAAACATAGTAGACCTGGAACACATTATTGTATTTGTTAACCGACACGTACAGCACTCAAAATGGGCGCCTCGTTTGGCACAGTTGGCATTGTAACATTGTTAGATTAAATTCAGAGTGGATAAAGGCAGCTGGCGTTGTTATGGGAGAGTTTAAAAATCCCAGACTGGTTGAGCTTCCCCTGGAAAATATTGGTACATTTCTACAAAGGTTATCCTTTTCTGTGTGGAGTTGAAGTGAACGTTTGTTTACAGTATCTGTGTTACTCCCCTCATAGCGAGGGTGCAGCAACAGGGAATTCTCCTTTTTGTTTGTGCTTGGAACCGGACCAAAAGTAAATGTTAGATGTACCCTGATGTAAAGAGATGAAAGAGAAATGGCAGACTTACAAATTTGAGTTACTAAACAACCAATTTTAGGTCTTACAGTATCTGTAGAACATGTGATTTTATTGAGTGATGGGTTGTTGTTTTGTTTTTTTGGACAGACTTTAGTTTTCTTTTATTATCAGCTGAATACATACCCACACATTAGAAGAAACAAATGGCTCTGTTCTTTGTCTCATTAAAGCGACTAGGTCACACTATTATGCATCTGCTTCCCCAAATATCTTAATCCACCTATACACAATCATTCATGCATGCATTTTTTGCTGCATGTACACACAAACACACAGAGACACGCACAACCTGAAGTCGGCAAATGTAAAAAATGAAGGAGCTTTTCAGCTATTTGCCAGTAGCTTATACAGTTAGTTATGGTCGGGAGATAGCATTGCTAAACTCCACTATTAATCTTCTCCCTAAGGCACCACGGTCCCGGCTCTCCTCAACAGCACCTCCAACCAGCTCTACCTCCACTTTTTCTCTGATATTAGTGTGTCTGCAGCTGGATTCAGGCTGGAATACAAAAGTAAGTGGGAAAAAAAGCGGTTCATACCACTCAATGTAAAGTACCTATGCCCTGAGGACAAGTATTAAAGGGACAGTGTGTAGCATTTCGGGGGATCTATTTGCAGAAATGGAATATAATATTCATAGCTATGTTTTCATTAGTGTATAATAGGCTTGCCGCGGTAGTTGGTGTTACCGGTGCCTTCACCGTGTTCGGACATATACCGACTACATTACTTGCCCACCGTCCCCTACGCAGTTGTCTGCTCCATACTGAGTCTCAGCTCAGAGTAGCAGGAGTCAGATTTTACACACACGGGATGAGAGACAGTTGACAGACAAGACGATGGCGGAGGATTTGGTGTCAAAGCGAAAAGCAAAAGTGGCTATTTGGCAATATCTCCGATTTAAACCCAATGCTATAAGGGAACCATAACGTTAATGAGGCAATCACCATGCGGGGGACGAGCGGTCACAGCCGGTGTGCGTGGAGACTAGCGATGTGCATTCCAAGCAAAAATACTATTTGAAAAT
This sequence comes from Helicolenus hilgendorfi, assembly GCA_916700815.1. Classification (NCBI taxonomy): domain Eukaryota; kingdom Metazoa; phylum Chordata; class Actinopteri; order Perciformes; family Sebastidae; genus Helicolenus; species Helicolenus hilgendorfi. The sequence continues at coordinate 8,572 of CAKALG010000811.1, read as the reverse complement.
CCCTGGGTATTACTCGTTTATTATTCGAATAATATACAGAAAAGAGCCAAACTGAACGTGCCACACACGTTTTACCGGTAGTAACGTTACTACCAGGCAGCGCCTGCAACGGTTAATACAAGGGAAATATATATATTTTTTAAGATGGGACGAATAGTCAAACTCGAAAAATCAAAAATCATAACTCATCCCTAGTGGAAACTTGCGGTAACGTGAGCTGCAGAGTGCAAAACCGTGGTACCGCCAGCCGCCGTCTGACTTGTGTTGCTCCAAAAGTAGTGTTATTATGGTAAGGATTGCCTCTGAATGAAGCGAACATCATTACCATAATTTTGCACTCGGCGGCTCACGTAACCGCGAAACGGAGGAGTGAGCGGAGGGGTACTCAGTTGGTTGTAATTTGCAACCACACCACTAGATGCCACCAAATCCTACACACTGTCCCATGATATCACAAAAGAGTACATTTCTTATGAAAAAAAGTTGCTGGTTGTCTTTCTCCCCAGAGTCAGATATCTCTCTTGCAATGTTTTAGTCACATTTTGCTGTCAAATTTTTCTAATTCTATCCCTGTCGCCTTTTTCATCTATTTTCTTAGCGGTGTCTCTGACCAGCTGCCCAGAGCCTGTGGTTCCTATGAATGGCATCAAGGTTGGGGAACGTCTTCAGATGAATAATGTGGTGTCTTTCCAGTGTGAACCTGGATATACTTTACAGGTAACACCTCCTAGCTTCAGATATGGTTCAGTCATAAGTGACCAAAAATCGATGCTTATCCTTTTTCTGGACTCCTGTCAGTTTCGGTTATCTCCAAGAAATGATCACATTTTACAGCAGTGGATAAAGCCAAATGTCAGAGAAAATAAACGGGGCTAGACTGGATGGACTAGATCGTGTAGCCAGACACTTTAGAAGTGTACTTACAAGTTATCTGTTCATTTTTCAGCTGCAGTGAACTGTATGCTCTGATTATGTTAATGCGATTAAATCAATGTAAACATATTTGCTATAATATATGGAGGACTGTGACTTTAGCATTAATAAACACCAGTTAGGGAGCGTATATGCCTTATTTGCATCTCCTGTGACCAAATTATGCATGTGCTGAGCTCAGCATTTTAGCTGAAATTGTTTATGTGGTTTTATAGATTAAGGGATGATTGTTTTGATTTATCTCTGTCATCCACCCTGGATGTTATGATGCATGCCAGTTGTCCCCTTAAATTGTTATAGCCAAAGGCAGGATAGGTCTCAGGACCGGTTTCCTCCATCTGCTGTCTATAATTTATAGGATGTGCTGCTATAAACTCAGAATTCTGCACAGCATCCGAGTTTCACTGTGTTCTGCACGTCCTCCAGAGCTTCCACTGTAGTCATCTGGGCTTCAGGAGACAGATGGTGACATCTGTACAGCACACTGGATGCAGTAGTTCACACAGATTCTATTTGAAAGTTCCCTCTCCGTTCTACTCTAAACAAGTCCATTAGGACTTGTCCAATTGCTGTGACAAAGAGTTTTGGTAAAGTTTGATAGCAGCAGGACAAGGAACAGGTTTTAGGGAAAACGGTTTGGAGGAATTATTCCAATTATAGGTTTCTCTAATCACAATAATTACTTAACATGCCACTAGGGGTCAATCAAAACAATAACAAAAGACGGGGTTTTGTGGCGTTGTAAAGTTGCCTGGGATCATATGAGTTGTTGTCTTCACCACCATTGTCGTCATTGCAATCAGCTTTTCCCGGTTAGGGTTCCTTCAGTGTTCCTCGTTCAGGAGTTTTTTATCGGAGCCGAAGAGCAGAGTTCTCCTCCACTCCAAAACAAACAGACCCAGGGATTAAAAACGTAAAAAACGCTGAGCTTGTTTCTCTGATAACTTAAGTTCCAGACGTCCGATGACTAAAATCCTTCATCCGGTTAAAATATATTGTTAAAAAACAACCAAGATATAAAAAGTATATTGCACAAATGTGGCTTAAAATTGGATTCAAAAGTGGATTTATGATAGCTTCTGGCAGACAACCACAACGCTGACAAATGCAGAAAGCACAGACTGTATATAAGAAGTGGACATAGTCACTGTGTTGTCACCCATTGGTTTGTGGACTGCCGTTTTGATACCTTGAGTTCAGCATTTTAGCCGTCGTCATCTTGGTTTTTGGTCGTTGCCACCTTGGTTCTTTGCAACCAGAAGTTACATGAGAGGGTGGAGCTAAGTACAACCGAAGACATTTTTTAGGCGACCAAAATGTTACAATTAACTTTCATGAAGTGAGAACCCACTGTGAAAGGGTTAAAGATGTAAGATGAGCTCCCAGACTGCACAACGCTGTGGTAGCAGCCTGTCAATCAAAAGGTAGCCACGCCCTAAAGCATCCCATGCTTAATGGTCTATTTGACTCTAAATGGGACCATAATTTACTAAACGAACATCATGCTGTATTTAAGAAGACTTTAAACTAGCGATTGAGACCATAAACTCATGTTTACAATGTTTACTGAGGTAATAAATCAAGTGAGAAGTAGGATAATTCTTTCATAGACTTCTATACAATCAGACTTCTTTTTGCAACCAGAGGAGTCGCCCCCTGCTGGCTATTAGAAAGAATGCAAGTTTAAGGCACTTCTGCATTGGCTTCACCCCAGACTGGAATTCTCTAAAAATTGTTGGAAACATTTGGGATATAGTAAGAACGCAACTCGAAAAAGGCATAATAACAGTTTAAAATACAACTCCTGCAGTCTCCTATGGCTCATTACAGTTGGTGCCAGGCTTTCTTTGAAAGACACATTTTCAGAATAGGTCAGTTGAGTCAGCCCATTATGTTCTAACAACAATGTTTTTTGTTACTATCAAATTTCTTAATCTTTTTGGCAAGTTAGCTTCGAAACTCAAATGCAGAGCTCTCAGAAAAAATATTGTGCTGCTTATTTTGGCAGCGAAATAATAAATGTGATCTTCTTAATATGCTTGTGATGCTCCCTCTCTATTGTTCCCTGTCACTTCAGATGGATTTAGTCATTAAGTCACCACATGAAGTCATGTGGAGACAGGCAGCAGGTTCAAATAATTGGATCAACAGATGAGTGACAGAGGGGGGAACAAATTCATTCATCCCCTATTCTTTGTTGTTCTTTGTTGTCTGCTCCTTGCAGGGGAACTCACATATCACCTGTATGCCTGGAACCGTCAGACGGTGGAACTACCCACCTCCTCTCTGCATAGGTAAAAATATCTTCTTGTCCTGCCCTCCTTTTGTTTCGTTTCTACATTCTTACTTTTTTCCTCGGAGATCCTTCACCTTGCCAAGCACACAGATAACTATCTCAAACAATATACCGAGTAGCTCTCATGTTAAGACTTGACGTGTGTGAAGACGCTCTCGTCATCATCAGCCTTTGAATGAAATTGGATTACCATATCGCTACATACTATAGGTGACGAAGATACGTTTTACCTCTCCAACACTCACAAACTCACACACAGAAACGCTTTATATAACACAGTGTTTCTCAAACTTTTTTTCTCGGAACCCACTTTTTAAAAATGACAAACCACCGCAACTTAATTCACAATAGGCCTTATCTATAGATTGTGAGAAGAGCAAATTTGTGCGTAAATGAACGTTCCTGACTATTTTTACTGCCATTTTCGCATCACCTTATATTATCTTGAATAGGTAAACCAGTCATTTCGAAGACATTTTTACGCATGTGTTATTGAAAACGTAAACATGTTATATACTTTATAAATTACACCAAATAAATACATTTAGGAAGAGTTCACAGGCTTTTCCATTCTTTTTATTTCCTCTCATCAGTAAAACAAACAATGTACGCTAGCCTTTCATATTAGATTCAGTGTTATAAGTAGGCTACAATTATCAGAACAATTTGAACATTCAGGTTCCCTAATGTAGCTCAAAGGTGTACTGCAGATATACATGTCAAATAAAAGATTATGGAAGAAATTCAAAGGAAGAAATTCTGCAAATTTATTTGGCGACCCTAATAAAATCTCCTGGGATCCACCTATGGTCATCCGACCATAGACTGTATATATAAATGGCTGACGCGTCTCCACTTCCTCCCACTGTACAAAAGTAAAGCCAAAATAAATATGTGACTAATTCACTCAGAGCAGCTGTCAATCATGACGTCTCACCCCCTTTTTTAACAAACATCAAATAACTGATTAAAACCAAACTTATCAGACAAATAAATTCTTGAACATACATCAGCGTGATGAGAGTTACTTAAAATGACAGAAACCATCTTTGGGATATATTTATTTTACGTGTAGACTACTCTTAACTTTCTAGTTTGGTCCATGTCCCATCCGCTAACATGGAAGGGGGCGGGATTTATGACCTATACTGCAGCCAGCCACCAGGGGGCAATCAAGATGATTTGGCTTCACTTTTGGGGAGCTGTCATGTCGTCATCTTTATATACAGTCTATGCTCCCGTCTGTGCTCCTTGGTATGACTGATATAACAGACATAAGGATACTCCTTGAATCCATCAGAAAATTAGGAAAAGTAAACAAAAAAGCAAAGGTTGTTTTTCACTAGTTTTGAGAGCTTTTGCACTTTTAAAATGAGTTGGATATTTCTACCATGAAAGCTGAGCACACATGCTGAGAGTGACTTGACAAACGGGTTCCACTCATTGGAACAACCTACTATTGCCTAATTAGTTCCATCTCAGATCGTGATTGGTTGAAGTCGAGGGAAGATTTATCGTGTTCTCAGGCATCAGCAGTTTCCTGATGACCTCAGGCTTCTGGTGCTGCCATAGGATAACATTTAACCCCTCACTTATTCCTTACAGAAACACAATGGTTTTCTTTGTGTGGTTGCTCCCTCCTCTGACTTATGTTGGCTGTTTGTCCCATTTATTCCGTAATCTTCACTGTGTTTTTTTTCCCTTTGCAGTACCTCTTTTTTCTTTTTTCCCCTTTAGTCAGCTAATTCTTTTACCATTAGCTCCAGCATCCTTTCATCTTTTTAATTTTGGTGTCAGGATCTCTCGCTCTTTTCATCTCTCTTGATCCAATCATCTCTTTTTACTCAGTATTTCCATACCTTTTTTTCCTCACGTCACCTCTTTCAAGAAAACATTTATCCATCAGTGGTTTTAAGATGAAAGGAGAAGGATGAAGAGCAGCAAAAGATACAGTGCATGACACCTCGATATCTCAAAGTAGAAAGAAAAGAGCTCCATAGTTCTTGAAAAGTGAGATAAATGCCGTCTCTTTTTATATCAATATAAACTATTTAATAACTTTTACAATTTTGTTCATTTTTACATTGAATTCACTCTTTAACAGCATTTTCATCATCGCTATTAAAATTTTAACTACATTGATTTGATTGAAAAAGGAGACATTTAGGGTCATTTAATGGTTACTATAGTGTAATTTGGGGAATGTCCTTAATTGGGCTTAAGAGCATTTTTCCAAGAATGGATTGGAGCACATTGACCTGTATTAAATACTCACCTTGCCTTCAAGTAATGCAAACCCACCTAAAAGGTAGTAAATTATAGGGTTTGGGTTCAGGATTTTGTTCTGCCTTTCTTTAGTTATAACTTCGGCTTTATAGGCTTTGAAATGACTGAATATTTCATTCTGCTACATTTTTTTTTCCGACATAAAGTCACCAAGTATTTTCTATTACTACTACAGTTGTTCAAGACTCCCACTATCACAAACAAAGAACTGTGCTGAACCATATTTGTGGTAATATTTTAATCTGGGAGAATCACTGTTTGCAGATGCTAATGAAATGCTTTGTCTGCCAGCTCAATGTGGAGGAATCCGGGAGGAGATGGAGGGCATGATTCTCAGCCCTGGTTTCCCTGGCAACTACCCTAGCAACAGTGACTGTACCTGGAGAATCTACCTGCCAGTTGGTTATGGTGAGCATCGTGAGAGGCTCTTAAAGCATTTCCACACTCAAGAACTTTTAATTATATACATTTGTAGGACTGGATTGATGTAGATACCTATGTTATGTTAACAGCCAGGGGTACCTTTAGTGTATTTCAAGCATCGCTTTTCACTTTCCTGCCACCTCTTTCTCAATATTTCTTCTTTTTCCAGGAGCCAACCTCCAGTTCCTCAACTTCTCCACCGAGGCCAACCATGATTTCCTCGAGGTACGCAACGGTCCCCTTGATACAAGCGCAGTGATTGGCCGATTCAGCGGCGAGGACGTTCCCTCCTCCCTTCTCACCACCTCCCACGAGACCACGATATATTTCCACAGCGACCATTCGCAGAACAAACCGGGGTTCAGATTCGAGTACCAGGGTAAGAGACCAAGAATAAAGTGTGAGAAAGTAAAAAGATGCAGAATACTGAAGCAGGAAATTATAATCAGTATTATGATTGTCTCAGACAAAAATAGACTTTGCTAATATGTGTTTATAATAATGATCATAATCACCAGAGCTAAGACTTTGCAGAGCTGAGCCAGTATCAGTATTATGAGTTACGCTCTTCTGCAAAGCTTGATCAAACTTAGTAATTACTTGCATTTAGTGTGGCGGCAGCTTTTTTTTTGCTGCTTCAAACCACTTTTGCTGTCACTGAAATGTGTTTCAGCAGAGACTCAGAGAAGGTAACTATAATGATCAGAGCTATTTCCCTGAATTGACACAATCGCAGCATACACTATAAAGTCACTGCAGAATGATAAATAATAACCTAAGGGAGTGTTACCTTTCTTTCTTCTTGATCGCTTATGTACCATTTGTGTCACTTTACTGTGAGGTGTATGCATGTAAAGCCATAATTTGACTGTATTGGCCCTAGAACTGACTGTGTCAGACTAATCAGCCCAGGGAGCTAGTAAATTTCCCAGATGTATAAAATCTCTGCATATAAAACTGTTGATCACTTAAAGGATTTCCTCAGCATGTGCCAATAAAAGGCTTCACAGCATATCTGTATGGCTGCGAGGAATAAATTGCCCTTGTCTGGAAATGCAACAGGCACACAAAGTTAGTACTTTGTGATTCAACAAACGAGCTGGCAAATCGAAAGGTAGCATTGTGCATTTACATAATTATGTGTACATTAGCATATAAATCAAGCATTATATTTGCAAATATCCCCCTTTTGCTGTATTTGCATGAGTTATCTCCTACAAAAGGGGAGCTGTGATCCATACAAATCAATTTCTTTAGTCATATTTATATCCTGGCTCTTCGAGGCTCACTGCCTGCGTTGCTTTTGTATCCAAGAGGAAGAGGAAGAGAAAAAAAAAAAGTACGAATTATTTACCCACACTACATCTGATGACAGCATCATACTCCTCCAGCACAAGTCACTCCCGCCCCTGGCATTTTCCTTTCCCACTGAAAACTCCTGTCTGAGGTGGAGGAGGAGTGAGTGGGAGGTTGAGCACAAGGAGGAAGAACAACAGAAAGTGTATTGAGTCAAATATGTAAAGGTTGTGTGAATTGATTGCTAGCTTCAGGCAGTAACAAATAATGAGCAAATAAGGGTACAGACATGTTTGAATGCTACTTAATGCTTTTTAATGAGTTAACGCAATAATAAACTGTTTACGCAAATTCATTTTAACACACTATTTTTAATTAACCTTCAATCTTAAAATTTGAATGGTCTGGCCGCTATTCGATATTTTGGAGGCTGAAGCAGGCTGATATATGTCAATAATATGGAAATAAAAAACCTAAGGAATCCATTGGTACCAACCATCATATTAGCTTGTCGCGAAGGAGGCTAAATAACGCTCCAAACTTGCGCTAAAATTTTGCCGAGGAAAAACTGTCCATTTTCAAAGGGGTTCCTTGACCTCTGACCTCAAGATATATGAATGTAAATGGGTTCTATGGGTACCCACAAGTCTCCCCTTTACAGACATACCAACTTTATGATAATCACATGCAGTTTGGGGCAAGTCATAGTCAAGTCAGCACACTGACACACTGACAGCTGTTGTTGCAATGTTATGATTTGAGCATATTTTTTATGCTAAATGCAGTAACTGTGAGGGTTTCTGGACAATATTTGTCAATATTTTGAGTTGTTAATTGATTTCCATTACTAAATTTCTACATATGTTTGCGTAAAGCAGGCATATTTGCCCACTCCCATGTTGATAAGAGTATTAAATACTTGACAAATCTCCCTTTGAGGTACATTTTGAGCAGATACAAAATGTGTAATTAATTTGCAACTAATCGCGATTAACCATGGACAATCATGCGATTAATCCCAATTAAATATTTTAATCCATTGAGAGCCCCTAATTACTATATGACTGTTTAAAATGAGTCCGAATACCAGTATCTAGCTATATTGGAAAAAATGAATATTGATTTGTGGACTGATGTACATGCTGTTCTCTCCCTCAGCGTATGAGCTACAGGAGTGCCCCGATCCCGAGCCTTTCCGTTACGGAGTGGTGGTGGGTGCTGGCTTCAACGTGGGCCAGTCTATTTCCTTTGAGTGTCTGCCCGGGTATCAGCTAATGGGACATTCCATCCTCACTTGTGAGCATGGCACCACCCGCAACTGGGACCACCCTGTCCCTC
>CAKALG010000810.1:0-58583 GCA_916700815.1 Helicolenus hilgendorfi | reverse complement strand
ATATATTACAGTTAAGTTATACCTAGCATGAAATTATTCAACTAGTGAATATTATAGTAAAAGCAATATGCTACTCATCCATTATCTGAGTAGCTAAGCTATAAGCTACTTAGTCATGTCAGAAAATCCAAAACAACTACTGTACAGTAAAGTTAGTAAGATAAGCTTACTGTTGTATAGGTACTCTTAATAATGTATGTGTCACATGTACAATTGTCTTGCTTATGGTGTGTAATAATACTGTAGCTTTCATATTTTCCACAAGAAATGCATAAACCTCACTTTTAAGCCACTAAGTTGGGGTAATGGTGTAAAAAAAAAAGAATAAAAGAGGACAATGATACATTTCACCTATGCGTCTAAGGGTTAACAAATACGTAGCAGCAATTGTTATATTGTGCTTGAACAACACATTGTTAGAAACCCTCGTGATGCATGATGTTTAGTAAATGTTGTTGAGTGCAATAAAGCCACGTCAGATTCTGTGAGAAAACATAATGACATTCCTGAGCACATTTATTTTAATTTTCGTGTTGTTGTCATAGAGATGAGAAGATAAATCACTAATTCTCAGTCAACATGGTGTATATGTGTGCAATATTGTATGTTATAATTGTATTAAGCAAAAAGCATGGTTACATACTTTTCATTCAAAAGGTTAAAGGGAACATAAATACAAGCTATATGACATGAATCCAGTGTTACAGATGTCAATTATAGAGCTAGATACACTTAGAATAGAATTACACAATATAGAGCTACAGGCATTATAATATAATTATAATCTTAAAGCCAAAAGGGAGAATAGTCACCAATTTCTCTGGTTTTCAGATGACACTAGAGAGAAGTGTATTAGCTGAGCTACATCGGGACCCAAACAGTGTGGTGTGTTTCTACAGTAAGCAAATGCTGTGCCTACATGTTGAAGCCGTGACATTTGCCATCATATAAAGAGTTAATTCCAGTCCGAGAAATTCTTGTTTTCTGTGTGACATGTTCCAATCTTAATCATTGATTTCTGCTCGGCTGGACCGGGTGATCTGTATTGAGGCGGATAGCAAAATAAGAGATTGACAGTAATGCGGGTTCACCATGCAAGGTCACCTGATAGAAACACATGAACATCATCTACATCCATCTATGTGATGGATTGCTGAGAAAAATGGTGGGAAATTCCTGAGAAATGATTTCCAATTTGCCAATTCAATTCAGCGAATCAATCACTCTCCCACAGACAAGCCATTTATTTCCTATAGTATCTACAAATAAGACAAACGGGATGGTCTCTAGTATGTCGCAAATAAAATTTGCTAACAATTCACACCCTAACACTGCGGTGCATCCCACCAATTACTGTAATGCCATTGGCACAGCAGAGATCAACTGTACAATCGTTAGCTTGTATTAGCCAACAGACATTGAGTGGAGGATGCCACAGGGGTAATGCGAATCTTTACACATGTTGTGAGCAAAATGAAGACAATTATTTCCGTTGCACTGCATCTAACTGTGTGCAGTGTGTCCCTGATCCCTCTGGTGGATTACCACAGTGTCCATGGATTCAAGGGTCAGCTCTTGTAGCTCTGGGGTATGACCTTACTGTACTTATCCCCACAGTGTTAAAACGCTTTCACTCCGCTGCTGTGCTTGCTGTCACAGAAGCATCGTGGACGCAGCGAGAGGCCCCACCACGGCAGTTTGTCACGTTAACATAATCCAGAGTGATGTCTGGTTAATTTGTTTCCCTATTCTAATAACCTTGCATTATAAATAGTTACTACTAGCAAGCGTGTTTCCATGCATTTTCACCTCTTGAGCCTCAGAGGAAATTAGCATTTGAATTTGTAATCACGTCCCTTTTAAAGTTGCATCACACGCAGAGGCTGAAACGAGGAGACAATTAACCTGCGCAGCTAAGTGGACAAGAGGATCTGACGAAAATAGCTCAGAGGAAAATGAAGTCAAGTTACATATTTCATGTGCTGTTCTAATCAGGTTGTGCTGTGTGGGTAAAGACTTCATCATCCAATCTCAGTGTGATAAGTGTAATGTGTAATGTGTGTACAGTGTAATGTGATCTCATTGTAATACGCTGCTTCAACACAGTACACCTCTTTCAAAATGATGTAATATATCTTACACATGAGAATTGGTAGATGCACAACACATAGTTACAGTGTATATCTATCCAGGCTGTTCATAGATATACCTACAAAAAGTAAATGCACTGTAATTCGTTCATATATCCCAGGAAATTGTGCACCAGGAAGTATAAAGAGCGAAAAAATGCCATGTAGAGAGGAGGTCAGGGTGGATGGGTGGGTCAAAAAACACTGGACTTCAACTAGGAGACCCGTGTTCATACCCCGTGTGAAACTAAGTCCACGTTGATTTATTTGTTATGTAACTTCTGTCCTTAAGTTACACCACTTCCAGTGTTATTTTCAGCCAAACAACAAAGTAGTTTTGTTACCTAAACCTAACCAAATCAATATTTTCCTAAAGCTAACTAAGTGGTGTTATTGTGTAAACCTAACCAAGTCGATCTTTTCCAGAAGCTAACTAAGTAGTTTTGTTGCCTAAACCTAAGCAAGTTGATTTTTTCCTAAACTTAACCAAGTAGTTTTACTGCCCAAACCTAACCAAGTCGATCTTTTCTTAAACGTAACTAAGTAGTTTTGTTTCCTAAACCTAACCAAGTTGATTTTTTCCTAAACTTAAACAAGTAGTTTTACTGCTTAATTCTAACCAAGTCGATCTTTTCCTAAACTAAGTAGTTTTGTTGCCTAAACTTAACCAAGTCGATCTTTTTCTAAACTTAACTTAGTAGTTTTACTGCCCAATCCTAACCAAGTTGTTCCTGTGAAGACTGAAGTTTATTTTGAAAAGACTGGAGCAGAAACTGACGCAGAACATTTGTAGGAAAACACATGAAAAATGAGGAATAACTTTTTGTGAGATAACATACAAACCGTTGTATGAGAATACGTTGATCCATATATCTGTGAAATGACGTGGCATAGACAACAAATTCCACCTTCAGTGTGTGAGAGCAAATACCAATGTTGTCAGGCTTCTATCTCTAATTTTGTGAATTTATCACAAAAGCAGCCTTATTTTAGCTGCATGACAATACATTTTGCCATTATATCCAAAGTGCTTTTGGATGACTGCATGAGCCGAAGGTTTTGAAAGATTGTCTCAGCCCCCGGAGGAGCATGTAATCCTTCAACTTATTTGAAAGCGTGAAAATCACCAAAATAGGATGTACGTTTTAATGTCCCCTCCTGTGCTGAACAGTAAGATAATGCAGGAAAAAGAGGCAAAACAGCTGAGAACTACGACTCAAAATGTCTCAGGGACAATAAAAAAAACCCAGTTTTTGTGGACACACATGAAGTATGTACAGTATATGTTCACAAACCACCAACTAAATGCACCCTGTGGACTTTTCTTGCGAACAAAGACACATCCAATATTTTCCACCCAGCTCCACATTAAAAACATGCTGGGGTTCGTATGAGGAGTCTGTCATGTTGTACAAAGCAAAGCATCATGAGCGGTGGCTCAGAGGGACAGAGAGTCAGGGTTATTATTAATAAGTGGAGGAGAAAGAACATTATGCTGGCAAGCTGGCTCATGAGCCAGCAAATTGAGCTTGCAAGTACTAAAGCACCACAGAGATAGGTCATTAAGATACCCAGAATGGAGCTGGGAAACACAGTTCTCACCATACGGATCCTGTGTAATTCTGAAAAGAAGTTTTCTTGGTTTGCACGGCAGTTGAAGCCTCCTAATGGTATTCAGAAAGGCTCTCTATACAGGCAGCGGCTCTATGCAGAACCAATATGGTGCATGTGTGAAGCTTCAAACCAAGGTCTTCAGCTGCTAACTCCTTCCACAAGCAAATGCTTAAACCACTTCACCTCCAATCTGCCAGATTTATTTTTTGTCTGCTGGAGTACAGAACTATTAAACCAGCAGGTTCTGTGTGGAAGCACTAATGGTTTTGCAAACATCAGCAAAGGACCATTGAGAGGTTGAAGGGGCCCTTGAAATGGTGAAAATTCTACAGCTAAATTGGCTGCCAGTAAAAGCCAGAGCTTTGCTCAAAGTAGTACACAGAATCATTAACGATAGAGCTCCGAATACCATCCAAATTATATTTTGAAGGTGAACGACAAATGGACAGCAACAAAAAAAAGCTTCAACCTTTTTAGATACTCAGATCCATGATACTGTAGATAAGGTTTCATTCTGAGCTGAACTGAAAAGTGATTACTGTAGAGTATCTTCTTGTAAAGGACAGTTACCTATGTGCTGCTCAAGGACATACTTTAATAAGTGGCTGTGAATCTAACATTTCTGGCTAAATGGTATTTGCTTTGAACTGGTCAAAGAAAGGCTGAAAGAAGAAAAAAAAAACATATTTTCTCCCAAAACAAACCTCTGGAGAACCAGTGTGGGATTTTAGCCTTCATCCCATGAGAAACCATCAGTGAACTGGTGTGCTGACCCAATGACCAGGAGGTCACTGACCTGTGTGGTCACTAAGAGTGGGGGAAAAATTGATACAGCATAGTTTTGCGATATTTTGTGTGGCAATATTGTATCGATACACGGACGTCAAGTATCGACCTTTTATTATGTAAACTATTAACTTCTTAACAATCCAGCCGCTATTCTGTCTTTCAGAGGTTATAGCGAAGGAATCCATACCAAACCAAAACCAATAAGGCTAAGTTTGCTGTGTCTCCTTATAAGAAGCCTCTCGACCATGTCATGTTTGCTTGTCAGGAAGAACACTAAATAATGCTCCAAAGTTATGCTAAATTTTGGTGAGGAAAAACTGGCATGGCATTATCAAAAGGGTCCCATGACCTCTGACCTCAAGATACAGTATGTGATTAAAAATTCTGAGCTGAACGGAGTGAAAACGGTATCTTCTTAAAAACAGATGTTGACAAACTGCATAATTCGCAAACGAAAAACAGTAACATATTGCAATATATCACAATATATCTTATTGCAATACGAAGCATTTATCGCAAATTGTTTAAAATCACAATAAGTTTGTATCGTGACTTAAGTATCGTGATAAATATCATATCGTATGGCCTCTGGCGATTCCAATCCCTAGTGGTCACCTCTGATTACCTGGGCCAAATAACTGTGTCTGTACTGCATTTCTTATTATATTTTCTGTCCAGACATTTGAAGCTTTTTGGTTTTTCATTCCCATGAAAATAATGGAAACATGGAGGCTGTAATGTTTAAGCATAAACTGGAATAACAAGCAAGTGGGTGGTAAATAGTAAATATTCAGCATCTATATAATCTGGATCCTGGAAAGCAATGAAAATGAAAAAAAAGTGTTAATGCCATTTTACATTATAACTGAGTGAAAATGTATGCACTTATATGCACTTACACCATGTGTCTATGTGTGTGTGTTTATATTTATATAAGCCAGGGCACATGTTGTTGTTTTTTACCTTTGATAAACCAGAGTATTATCTCCTCTGTTTATGACCCCATACAAACCATGTATGAATACAAAACAAGTTGTTGAGATTCACCAGTGTTACTTTATTAACACAGCAAAACTACTAAAGTACGGCGCCATTAGGGTCGCAACAGAGATAAGAATGTGAAAAAAAGCAATTTCCGAAAGCAAGAGCTAACTAATCAACAACTCTCTTTTCCAGCCCATCTGATATACAAATTGTGCCTAATGAACCTTGCGAAATCAATTACCTAGGTAATACTTTGCATGCAGGGGGAAACCAAACACAGAATGCATGATGCATACGTAAACAGACATTACTCACTGCGGATTATTTTGCTCCATTTACATTGCAAAACTGACTGGTGCATATTCCTCAATCATGTTCATTTCATTAAAATGCAACTAGGCCAGAAACATAAACCATATCCACCTAAAGACTAGTTCATTACACTGCAGCTTGATTAATGTTACAACATGCTGGACAATCAAATAACAAGGATGTGTATGTTGGGAAAAGCTAGGGCACCGAATAATACAGCATAAAGTATTTAGGTGACTCCTGAATGATGGATGATGGTACTTCTTTCTGCTGATAAAGTTCTTTTTACATGCCTGTTTAGTACTGACACCTTGGCATGAAATACTTTATCATACATGCTGAAGATAACGCTCTTAATGTATTGTTTGGCCATAATGTAGTTTATGTTCAGGGGACGTAAAGAGAGCGTCTGTTCTTTGTGGTGCCTTGAGACTTTGATTAAGCATATATCTAGACTTTATCAGGCTCCTTATAGGAAGACTTTTCCCAGAATAAATAGGCTTTTGTAAAAATTTTCTGAGGTATGAGCCTAATAATGGAAACAGGCACAGCACATACTCTGGATATAATTCATCCTTCAGTGCTCGCTCTGTTGCATTTACAATAAAGTGGTCAACAATATATCATGCTTGGTAAAAAAGTTGTTGAACTGTACATCAAACTTAAAAAAAGCTGATCCACAGCTCTTCTGCAAAGTAACATACTGGAGAATTTTTCAGTTTCTGAGCAGTGAGGCACAAATCTAAATCTGGCGTCATGAATTATTAAAGCCCCCCTTTATGGAGCTTTCTTCAGAGGAGAATATCCAGCACAGTATAGTACAAGCCCGAGATCAAACGGAGCAGAGAAAAAGGAGCCAAATGTAATGCAGAAAGTATTTCCACCAAAGTGTTCGCCGTTGTTCTGCACTTGAACATAACGGCAACTTCAGTCAGATGAAATATGAGGAGAGGGCTCCATGATTCTGAGTGGAAACAGAGAGAGAAAAGAGAGAGAGAGACTGGGGTCTCTTCACATGGTCAGTCTCTTCCATGGCAACCATCGTTTGAATGCATATGCAGAGGAAATGAGAAAACTTGGCGCACCTTATTTAGATGACAAGACGATGACAGGAGAGCAGATTTTTCTCCGCTGTAGACAATAAATAGTTTTGGTTTGGAGGTGAGTGTCAATTGTGGATGAGTCACTCCTCTCTGTGTCATCCAACTCTGCATGCCTTTGTGAAATTGCTTTTCGGAGTCTGAGCCGCATTTACAAAACATTTTATCTTATCCCTAAAAGTATTTCTAAATGGCATTTCAGTTGAGTTCCTGCAGGGAAAGCTATATACAAAGGTCTTTTTATGGGCTTTTCATCCATTTGATTTGGACTGTGGAGTGTTTTGGGTCGCGCACTTATTTCAAAGCACACACTACATCAAAAGGCGTCTTTAGTTTCTCACAGCGTTATGCTAGTTGGTTTGATTTAGGACACGGCACACAGTCTAAAACTGAAATAGAAGTTTATGAGATGGGTGGAACAAAGTACAGTATGTTTATCAACTGTTTTGACCACATTTGTGAATATTCAGTGCTGTCTCCCACTTCCTTCCCATAAAATGCACTCTATTTAGTTAGGCCTTTGTGCTATATAAAGTAGGCATAAAACTTAATATGTAATAAATATGAAAAGATTTTAAAGTTGATGATGCTCAGGATTTAAGGGTAAATGAGGATAAATTGTGATTTAGCTCTAATTGCAATATTGCCATAGCATGAAATACATTTAGACATAAAAGAGCCAAGCAAAATAAGACTGCTATTGGCTATTCTGCATCTCACTTATAGGATATAGCTAGAAATATTGTTTTCTTTTTATTACTATCAACAAAACCAATGAAATCCCATTCAAAATCCAACCTTAAACCAACAATTAATTTATAATACTAACAAATAATGTTTGTGTAGCCATTCTGATATACTGTACATCATGCACCTCTTTGAGTGTGATTGGGTCTTTTTAACATAAGTTGACAAATATCATTATCATCCAAAACCTATTAAAGAGGAACACCACCTAAATTGATAATTCCAATTTGTTATTTCCATGGCTTAGGAAAGTTCAATCAATATTTGTGAACATGAGCTCCTCTCTCTCAAAGCCAGAAACCAGATCTCAAACTTGTGATGCCATCAAGTATACCAACACTCATCTCAAACATTTGCACCCCATTTGATATAGTAATGCATACTATTGTGCACTATTGCTTTAGAAATGTAACAGATAAGCGAGACATGCATATATTCCACACTCTACATAGTGAACTGTATATACTGCTGTACCCTAAACATGATTGAACATAACGCCACTAAATTCTCTTTGTTTCGCTGCAGTTGAAACTTGGCAGAATAAAAGTGAGAGTGCCACTCTTTAACCTGTAATAAGCATCAGAGAAAGGCAAAGCGCTCGCTTCTCCAGACAGATGAACTCAGCTCCCGGAGTTAACAGCTTTCTGTGGGGAGAGAATGACTTTCCAATGTTTATACTGTTTAAAACCACTATAAATTAGAAAAAAAGAAAGAGACGCTGATATAATTTTGTTTGAGCAGAATCTCTCCACTTGACTGAATGTGTCTATAAAATTCTCAGAGAAAAGTAGGTTGCTAAAATGGACTTAATTTGGCATGATAGATTGAGTCCATGCTTCAGTGACTGTAATTGAATCTGTGACCTATTTCTTCAGAAGAAAATTGTCTCTTGGGTTATTTGTCACCATACATTTTAATGGAATTCAATAGACTGACACTGAATTTATACATTTCCATCCAATTATTAGCATTCTCCTTCCACTCTGCAGGTTGTTTTAAATTTAGTCTTTTATACAGTAATATCGCAGCCTTAAACAAAACAGGCAAACGCTTGCCATGATGCAGATTTGTCTTTAGAATTCAGTATCACTTATTTCACAGAGTATAATGGAAATCGGCACAAACACAGCGTTGAATGACAGTGACACTGTGGTGGCTGGACCGCTGTTTATTTTGTGATATATTCTTCACTCTAAATCCCACCAGAGATCAGCTGCTAAGACGAAAAATCACAACACAAGCCAACCATGTCCAGTTGTTCCCGGACTGAATGTCTCTATTAACAGAGATCACTGCTGGCTCTTCTGCCCTGCTATAAATAATATACATCTCAGCTTACAGTAACAACCATCACCGAAAATAGTTTGACATTCGGCAAAGCATAAAAGGACTGCTCAAAACAGATGAAAGAAGATCAATATTGCAGTCTTCCATCAATCATGTCAGTTAGATAAAAATGAATATAGAGGGCATGTAAAAGGGGTATTGTCAGAGCTAAAACTAGAAACCATCATTTTTATTTCTTACTTTGCACATCAACATAGTAAATTTAGCTTATTTTACAATATGAAATACCTAAATAAGCATTGCTGACTACCAAAATAAGCAAATAGATATTAAAGCATTTGAAATGTTCTTTTTTTCTGTGCTCATGTGCTATTTTCTATACTGTAGATGTCATGTAACATCATAAATACTGTATGACTTCAACACCATTGTCATCATCTCATTTGTAGGCTGATCTTCCCCAGAATAAAATGTGAAATAGGACATGATGGTGCAAGCTGATATGCATGTGTTATAGGAGGTTGCAGACATCATGGTTTTACCTGATACTTTACAGGAAGGGCTGTTACCCTTGACAGAAGATGCTAACCAGAGGAGACAGGTCTTGTCAAACATTCATATAAAAAAAAAAAAAAGTGGAGAGAAAAGTCTCATTCTTCAGGAACGCCTCAGGACACAGAGGAGATATTCTTCAGCAGCCTCTCCAGGGCCAAAACTGGACATGTCACAGTCATCTGTTACGCATGTTAACTGTTCAGACCAACTGACTTTCATTTACATTTAGTTACATTATGTTAAGTTCTTCTCTCAACTGTTATACAGCGGCTCTGTGAGGCTGTACTTATACATACTAAATACTAATGTCAGCATGCTAACATGCTCACAATGACAATGCTAACATGCTGATCTTTTGCATGTAGCCTATAATGTTTACCATCTTAGTTTAGTGTGCTAGTTTGCTAACATTTATTCATTAGCAGTAAACAAGATGTACAGCTGAGGATTGTCATCAGTTTTGCCGATTTTGGTCATAAACCAAAGTAATGGACAAATTTTGACCTGATGGTGGTGAATATCTGTACAAAATTTCATGACAATCCGTCCAATAGTCGTGACATTTCACTGCAACCACAAATGTCAACCTCATGATTGCACTAGAAGGAAACGTCATTAGGATTCATCCTCTGGGAACCATGAATGTCTTTATGAAAGTAAGTATCACTCCATTCTGTAGATGTTGAGATATCACACTGGGTAAGTGACAATTTTGACCTGCACACTAGATGAAGAGTCTGGGGATCCATATATTCATTAGGGTTAATCTGCTGGCCACCATGCATATCTATACCAAATGTCATGGCAATCCATCCATCAGTCCATCCATAATTAACAAGACATGTCTATCTGGACCAAAGTGGTAGACCGACCGACGAACTGACAGACTGACATTGTCGACCCTTGAGCTAGGAGTGTCGCAATATACCAGTATTGACGCTAATCTTGATATCTAAAACATGAAATATTGATATCATGTTAATGATAGGCTACACATAGATAATATTGTGTAAAATAATCCAGCGCCTTGTAATTATTTTATATATACAGTTATGGTTACAGACTCTCTCTCCACCTCCCAGCACTCGTATTTTGAATTAATTTCCCAAAAAAGAGAGAAAACGCACAATAAACAAAGTTAAAGATGAATTTGAATGATAGCATTATTATCATTTTTTTTTTCAAATTTTCTATAGATAATATCGCTATTGTGAATTCTTTTGGCCGCACTAATTATGTTGTGAAAATTTGATACTGTATTATGACAGCACTACCTCAAGCCATGCTCTTAGCATGGCTAAAAAGCACATGTTGACATTCTCCATGCATTCACCAACTTTATAACTTATTACTGAAAAGAGATATTGCATCTGTGGCTCACAGCTGGAAATGAGACTAAACCAGCATTAAGCTAAATCTTTTCAGGTGCATTTCTAGCACCCACAATTGAGAAAACAACAGGAGAGACAAACAACAGGAGAAATCTCTTAACACAGTCCCACTCCAAGAAACAACTACACCTCCACTACCTAGTTCCACTGATGTCAAATCCACAGGAGGGATGGCCACAACAGGAGGCTACCATACAGTTTTATATGTTTCCTAACGTGGTCATTTCCATCCTGACATACACTGCATTCAATGGTGCTTCCATCCTTTGGCTCCCAATTCCCTGCTGACATTCAGGAGTGGTACGCTGGATGCAAATAGAGATAATAATTATAAAAGTCCTCATCTAAACAATCCATTATAAAATATTTCTTATAAGGTTGCATTAATGAACTTGCAGTCATAAAATGTAAATTTATAATTACATGACTTAATGTAAGTGTGGCCTCTAATGATAAAGTACCTCTGGTGGTTAAATGCAATTACTGTAGTGGAGGCACCAACCAGTCTGATGCCATCAGCTGTCATACGCACGTTTATGTGAATTATAAAGTTCAAAACTGAACAGACCCAACTGATAACAGGCACTTTACTAATTGTGGATTGTTTCAGCGTCCTCTGCTTGTTCAATTAAGTCAAATTGAGAGCGTTTTCTTCATTCTCTCAAAGTAAACCGCTGTTTATCATCAAAAGTTCAATTGGTTGACTCTTGGTGGAAATGTTATCCGTATCACACTAATGAGTTCCTAGACGTTTTCCTTCTAATTAATGCTACTAATTCCTGTTAATTAATTGTTGCCACGGCTCTCTCCATCTGCTGAGTTGAGGAAAGTAAAATTGGGTCATTGTGAAAAATAAATTGGTGGTATTGAAATATGGGCCTAGTTTTCCTACCCAATTTGTTAAGCAAAATGCCTCAGCAGTGTGCTAAGTAGCAGATGAAAGCTAATGTTTGCACTGGAAACTATTTTGCATGAAAAAATCATTCTGTTAAATGGTTTGCAATGGTGAGCAAAATGTAAAGCAGTAAAGAATGCCAGTGGCAGTCAAGTACATTCATACTGCTTGTTATAGTATTATACTGAGCTAACAGACAAGTAACGTGTGAATCCAACAACATAGAGAGAAGTCATTGTGTTAAAAATATTAAGCTGCACAAAAAACAACATAAATCTCACTATTAGTAGTAGATCATCATCAGTAGAATCATCTGAGCCTGGACCAATCAGCAAATGATGAAGATTTCCTAAAATGATGGTGACCAATCAGATGTAACTTTAAGCCCATTGACACACATGTATTACACCCATAACCCAAAAAAATTAAAGTCTTGTGAGACCAGAAGTCCAACTAAAATTTGGAGGATAGAGTGGTGTGCCAACCCGGTTGCACCAAAAGGCGTATGAATTTCACACTAATGCGCAAGGCAAAAGCATGCAATAAGAACGTGGTTTGGCTTGTCATTTGTACACCATGTAGTCTGTACTGACTGAAATGTAAATGCGTTCATGTAAATATGCTACGCTTAGAATTAGCGGTGTAGAATAAAAGGTAAATGGGTCCAACAAATACAGGACTTTCAACCAGGAGGCCGGTGTTTGAGACCGGTGTTTTGTTTTGTAAGTTACAATAGTGACATTTGTGATGTCTTGTTAGTGACTTTTATGATGTGTTTTCTGTACTTCTGTTACGTTATTTCTGTACGTATTCTACTTAGTTTACTCATGTTAAGCCCAACCATGACGTTTTTCCTAAACCTAAACCTAAGTGAGTAGTTTTGTTGCCCCCTGCTGGTGCTGACATGTCATCCTGGTGTACAGGTGGGTCTATTGTACACTTTGGTGTGATACCGGGTTGGGTGTGCACAGTACTGACCTCCATGTGCTTTAAGTGTTTCGGCTGATGCTCAAACAGAAAGGGTTCAACTCACACTGCATGAAGTAGCAATGGTCTTCACCTAATTTGAGTTTTTAATCCAGTATTCAGCCGTGGCCTTTCAGATGTGTACACTGAGGCTATGTGCAAATATTTGAGGCTGAGATGTGTTAGAGACTGCGAATCAAAGTTCACTGGCTTAGACTAAAAAAACCAAAAAAAAACCTGTGTGATGTAAAGCAAACTAATACAGTCGCCCTGCTATAAATACCAGCTTTGTGACACTTCAATGCAATGTAATTTCTGAGGCTGAAGTTGCTTTATATTAAAAGATATTTTGTCCAACCCTTTTAATACAGATGGAGGAGCACAATATTATTGGCTGGTGTGTCTAGCAGACAGATCTTCCTCGTAACACCAGTGCAGCTTTCCAAAGATGGAAAGATAGGCTTTTACCTGGTGTGACATGGGAAGGATGTTCACTGTGAATATATTCTGAACTTCACGATGCACAAGGTACTTAAACGCACATTTATTTGCACTCTGGTGGTGCTGTCCTCCTCAAAGCCCCTACAAAACCTGGCACATAAATGACAGAGTGCATTTTGATTGCCTGGTTGTCGAGCACTTTGTCAACCTTGGGGGTACCCTGCATGGTGTTGCTTAATATGCAGGGACACAGGACATTTCAAAGACTGATGTTTGTTTGTTTTATTCCCAAAAATACATTGAATAGGTGAAAAGGTGAGATATGCCATCCTATCTGTGTAGCGCTTTTGGAGCTTTCTCTACGCTCTTAAAAACAGATTACAATAGTATATGACATGCTCAGATTCACATGACAACTCGACAGCTGTTTTTTGAAATATATACTTTATAGCAGGAGTGCAATAGTTAACATAAATTGACATTTGCTTAGATACTATGTTGTTGTTCATTGTTCATTCCTACAATGTTTATATATTTTAAAGTAAAAAAGTAAATTGAATATAAATTAGAAAAAAAATACGAGATAAAGAAAGTAAATAAATAAATAAAAACACAGAAAATGGCAAAACAAGAAAAGACATTAAATCAAATTAAAAAAGGCTAGTAGACAACTGGGGGTTTGAGAGTTTTAAGACCCCAAAATGGGGTCACTGGCTAGAACATAGAGAGGAACTCTGTTGCAGACTGTCATTAAAATGCCTTAAATGCCATTCCAATTAGTCAGAGAACAATTAACAGTGTTGCACCGCTCAAAGATACAGTGTGTGATCAAAACTGCATTTCCCTGTCTGACGATATTGTTTAACAAATGCCGGAGCTATTAAAACTGGCACTGCTGTGGAATATTAACTACTCTCCTCTGAGATGTTATTGAGCCAGAAGTCTGTCAGACAGCAGCTTCCAGCCAAGACCAACATTATGGTTATAATGATATTGTATTAATCTCTCTCTCCCTCTCTCCCTCTCTCTCTCTCTCTCTTAATTTAGAGGACAAATTAATTCTTCATGTGTGTATTAAGAATCTACAAAAAGTGCAATTTCTATAACAGAACAAATACTACCGATGTGTGCCAACAAATAAAGTTAGCTTGTAAAGAGACTGTGAGAGAGTATAATTAACAGCATCTGTGGCATTTCATGTGCGGCTAAACATAGCAAGCATATTTGCTAACTTGAGCCTTTTTACTGGTGAAAATAGTCTAAATAGACAGGCAACAAACCCAGCAACGGGGAACGCGGAGATCATTTATCATTTCTCTCCACACACAAACGGAAACAGTGTGTGTGTAGTCAAACAAGGTGAGAGATGATGTTTTTACTCTATGCTGATGATGATAAGGTGATCCATAAAGGCTTTCGATGCTTTTTTCTCAGCTGTCACCAGCTAGTGACTGTAAACTGATAATAATTATTCACCCCCACTGATCAGAGAATATGAATCAGACCCACTCGGACATTTGACCTTGCCTCAAGGCACACCACAATGCCAATGTACACACTTTGAAAACCTCTGACATAGATGGAACAACAAATCTATAGTGAGCTTTTCTTTATGTATCTTTAGTTTAACACATTCAAGTGTTGTGACTCAAAACTTATTTTAAAATGACATTTATTAGAATGTAGACTGCTTCTTATGTGAAAAGAAAAACAAAGGGAAAGCTACAGTAGAAACATTGTAGTGTGCTGTAAGGTTTTGGTTCCATAAGAAACTGCAGTCCACGTCACATAGTGTGAATTATGATGCACACTTGCTTTACACATGACATATTTACACATTTATCACCCGAGGTGTACATCCTGCAGGAGATCATGTATTCTTACACATCGCACCAGGTTTGAAGAGCACGGTGATTTAAATGCCAGCAATTATATTGATCTATGTCTGCTTCAAGGCCTTTTCATGCCCATTTCCTGCTCTACATTAGAGGGAATCTTTTTGATAAGAAGCCAGCTTTAGACATGAATCTGTAACATTGCTGAGGTAAATTATCCGTTTAAGTGATGCATTTTTGTCTCTGTTAAAAATAAGCTCCATATTGACTCCTTTCTAAAATACGACTGGATAGAAGATAGACGACGTTTGTGTCCTCCTCACCATGGTGGCAGCACTGTGCTTGGTAAAAATGACACTAAGGAAGAAGAAGGTTGTGAGTTCTCTCACGTGTTACCTCAGGCTGAATTTTAAAGACCTTAACACCAAGCTGTAAGGCATTTTGTCACTGATCTCCTTTGAAGTGTCTTGCACGTCTGACCACACCGGTGCACTGATGAGCACCGTCACAAGTGTGCTATGTTGCAACTATAACCACATCAGACAGTGATGATAAGGACTTCTACCACAGGATGCTGGCAAAAAAAGATGATGTTAGCTGGTGTTAAAGGTCCAGTGTGTAGGATAAAGGGGGATTGATTGTCAGAAATGGAATATAATATTCATAACTAACTGTTTTCACAAGTGCTTAAAATCACCTGAAACTAAGAATTGTTATGTTTTCGTTAGGTCATCCTCAAGGAGTCCACCATGTTGCTCCACCATGTTTCTCCAGTAACCCAGAACAAGCAAACCAAACACTGGCTCTGGAGAGAGGCTTTCACATTTTTACATTACCTGAAGTCCACCGTAGTTCTTCTACATGCTTGGAAGAGGACAGGTGAGCGGAGGGGTATTCAGTTGGTTACAATCTGCAACCACACTGCTAGATGCCACTCAATCCTACACACTGGTCCTATAAGGTCAGATGTAACGTGATAGATTTTTAACAGATTATTCGGGCGGTTTAGAGGATTTTCTCTGGGAAAAGGAACATAACTTCTGATCAATAAACATTTTTAAATTGGGACCACGATCAATAGATATTATAATAAAGTGACCGCACATGCAATCTACTAATTCATTGGCGTTAAGTTACTCTTTATTTTTTGTCTCTTCTTTAATTCACATTCTGCCCACATGCTGTTGATTTTTTTTTAAATAAAGCATTTTGCTGGATTTCCATCCTATAAACAGTTGGTATGAACAAAAGTTCAACATTTGGTGCGACTTGGCCGATGACATGAAGATGGAATTAGGTCCTGAATTGACTGTTGTGGCTATTATGTGGCTACTAGTACAAATGAATTTTTCAAACATCACATCAACATGTAAAATTCCCAGAACATTTATGAAGTGTAGCTGAAAGACACTAGAGAGAGCTGAGCTGAGAACAGACCAAATGAACCTGAAAGAAATCATGCCTAAGGAGCAGATTCACAAAATAAACATTATCATGCTTGTGCTCAAAGAACAAAAAATCAACATGGTATTGTCTTCCACTTCACAAATTTACAAGGAAATACTCCCCTCCTCTTAATACAAGGCCTATAG
Source organism: Helicolenus hilgendorfi (assembly GCA_916700815.1). Classification (NCBI taxonomy): domain Eukaryota; kingdom Metazoa; phylum Chordata; class Actinopteri; order Perciformes; family Sebastidae; genus Helicolenus; species Helicolenus hilgendorfi. The sequence continues at coordinate 41,946 of CAKALG010000810.1, read as the reverse complement.
CGTTAAAATCTAGTTATTAATTTCCTTCAAATGAGGAGATTAGCCACTACCATTAGCATCAGGGAATAACAACGGTGCACACTGTATGATCAGTATGATCTGGGATGATAATCATTCAGCCTTTTCTGATACAGCTATCCATCCACACAGACTGCAGACTGTGTCTTCTCAGTAAGGTGACCTCTGCTTTACTGTGACAGATCTTTAAAAAAACATCCGCATCTGCCGCAGCATACAAAGACTGCCTTTGTTCAACAAAGCTTTGCATCAACCTGAGCACTGTAGTGTTTCAGAAAACGTACATGCAATGCAAGCCTATTATTGAGGTCTACGCAGGAGGCAGCACAACAAGAGAGATTTGCACCACAAGACCTGCAGTTTCCCGTGGCTGCTCAGGCCCAACATATTCATTTGTGTGAAAGCTTCAGTGGGAGAGACGGGACTAATGGGCAGCCATGTAATGCGTTTCTCTCAGGTGAGCATGTAGTGTGTGATTGCATGTTTCATAATCAAAAGAATAGGGGATCATTTTCTGCCTATAATCTCCACATTTGTTGCAGTATCAGCAGGCAATTCCAGGTTACAGAAATCACTGTTGCTCCACAACATGAATATTTCAAGGTGACAGAATAGTCCCCACTGGAGAAACTGGTAAAGACCTTTCATTGTTGAGATGTCAGCCATTATTATTGTGGATTGGAGACTCCTTATAGAGCATACTGTATTGAGACTGTCTGGTCAGTTGATATTTATTGATCCATCAAGTCAAATCCCTGAGTAGTTAATAAATATTTAATCTCTATATACAGATTCTGCATTGACATGAGGAATCTGTAGGCAACGGCACAAGATTTTGGCATTGGAAGTGTTCTGGCTTCCGTTTGAGTAGTATCGACCAATCCATAGATTGTATGTATATAAAGACGGATGATGCGTCTCCTCTTCCTCCCACTGTACAGAAATGAAGCCAAAATATCCTGGATACGGGAGCTGCAGTTTTGAGATTTTGACATCATTTGGAGCCAGAGTCTGCGCATTAGTGATCGGGCAGTAGAGCCGCGGTATCCACGCAGTCACCCGCCCGAATTGCAAGTCGAGCACGGCTGCAGTGAGAGAGACTCACAGCTGACAATCATGACGTCTCACCCCCTTTTTATAGCAAATATTGAATTAAAACCAAACTTAACAGAAAAATGAACACTTGAACATACTGTACATCAGCGTGATAAGAACTACCTAAAATCAAAGAACCCATCTTTGGGAAAAATGTATTTGACGTGTACTTTGACTTTTTAGTTTGGCTCATGTCCCATCCGCTAACATGGTGGGGGCGTGATTTATGACCTATAATGCAGCCCGCCACCAGGGGGCGATCACAATGTTTTGGCTTCACGTTTGGGGAGCTGTCATGTCGTCCATCTTTGTATACAGTGTATGGACCAATCACGTTCAAGCAGACCTTGGTTGAATGCAGGTAAACAGTCCGTGTAGAGGGCAAAAGAGTCGGAACACATTAGCCGAAATATAGTCTAGGAACCCACCGGCTATCGTCTAAGGATGATTTAGCTTTTTATTGGTTTAAGATTAGCTTGTAAACTTGCCAATCGGGTCGTATATGTCGTCCCTCAACTCTAACTCCAGTCTTGCATTTCAAGTTGCTAATCGGACTGTAAACAATGAGCAGTGCACAGCTCACAGCCGCTGGGTTCCAATGTTGATTAATATTCAACCATGATGAAATAAATGGTACATTGACAATGTTTTGTATGTTTTTCCTGATTATCTTCTAATATATTTCCATCTGTTATAACTAAGGTGCAGCCAAGTGAATGAGATTTAAAAGTTGGGGGGGTTTATGGCAATGGCATTTAAACTGCCAGAATAAACACACACTTATACAGTAAGTAACTTCATCTTTCAGTCTGGGTCTGCTTTGCTCCTTTGAATAATACAAACTGTCAACATGAAACATCATTTCATTTGCATAGGTTAATTAAAAACAGTGTCTGACTTCTCTTTTCTGTGTTGATCTGAATACTAATTAAAAACCATGAGTAATGTACATGCAACTGATAATGTTGACAGCCTTTTCATATGATTTAGAGCATAATTATTTTTTTATTTTCAACCTAGGTGTTGTTTTGCAAGGTTTTTGATTGTGTTTGACACATAGTGGGTTGTGTTTCTTTACACTGACAGTAGTTTGCGAAGACAGCTGTTCTTCGACAAGAGTGCCAAATTCAGCAGTTTATTTTACAACAAGAACAGCCAGTAATCCACTGTTGTGACAACATTTTTAACCCGATTGATTGTCATGGCAGCATAATCTAGTGATTGAAGGATTTGGTGTTTCATTAGTGTGAACAGAGGCATGTAGCGTGTGCTCAACATCATTTGTTAGAGTGAAGCTCTTGTCTTGTGCTGAGCGCAAAATGGTCTAAAATGTTCTTTTTGAAAAATGATATTCTTGTAAATTACAATTCACCGTGTGACACTCATTCCATCACACTGGACTTCACACCCCTGAACCCATTTGAGGGTTGTTTATTTGAAAAATTGCCGAAGGTGGCTACTGTAAAATCTCACATTGTTGGGAGCATTTTAGTTCATGAACATGCATCACTGTTTACATTTTTGTTTTGTGGCCATTTAGATAGCATTGCAATAAAGGTGAAAAATGTAGCTTTTGCAAAGAAATGTAAAATATTGACGCGCACAGTGCCTAAACTTGATTAGACATTTTGGGCAGGAAACAGCTGAGAAGCCATTGAGCCAGGCATGTTACACAGAAACTGCTCCAGTGGGTCTCTATTCAGCTGTGTTTAAACAGAGAACAAGTCCTCAGAAAAACACCTCCCTGGATAAATAAAACTGAGTATTCCACAGTTTTCTGTCAAATTTTTTTTGTTTGCAGTGACATGCTAATGATTTTGCCTGCAGGTAATTATCAAAGCGTAACAGTAGACACGATCCATTACAGTGGATCACAGGCCCACATGTCTGGACAATAAAAACCTTCCCCTCTATCTCAGCCCTCTGGAAGTGCATGCATAATGTTTAAGTCTTGTCTTTGCTGCTAATTAATTGGAGAGGCAATTATATACATGCAGCTGTTCGGCCAGATGCCAGTGAACCCTGCTCTGAAGTCACGCTGGCAAATTAAACCTGACAAACACGAGGCATGTATCAAGAGTTTGTCTAATAACAAGAACTGCATCTGGTCTCAGACACGGCCGAGACTCAAAGACTCCATCGGGTAGCAATAATATGTGACAATATCTGAAATATTTGCCTATTCATTAAGTCTGATTAAAGCAGGAGCAACATTAAATGAGGGGGGAATATTAAAGAAGGTTACCATCGAAGATCCTGTTTCAGGTCTATATATTTTATGATGCCAAAACAAACTGTACATTGTGTGTTTCCTAAAAAGGCGTGGCTTGGAATGAAGTGTAGTTTTGGAGCGAAGTGATCTTGGTAAATATTTTACTAACGTTGTCAAACAAAACGTTGGCTTTAGGTGGAACTGAAAGAAAAGGTTGTGGCAAGAAACAGAAATGTTTTTTTCTCTTTGACTCCAGTGTCCCTTTTTATGATTTATAATGGCGTCTTTATTATATGTAGCAACTAGGGCTGATTCAATCGATTCAAATATTTAATCGGGATTAATCGTACGTTTTTTATCTGTTCAAATTGTACCTTAAAGGGAGATTTGTCAAGTATTTAACATTCTTATTAACCTGGGAGTGGGCAAATATGCTTGCTTTATGCAAATTTATGTAGATATTTATTATTGGAAATCAATTAACAACACAAAACAATGACAAATATTGTCCAGAAACCCTCACAGGTACTGCATTTAGCATAAAAAATATGCTCATATCACAACATGGCAAACTGCAGCCCAACAGATAACAACAGCTGTCAGTGTGTCAGTGTGCTGACTTGACTATGACTTGCCTCAACACTGCATGTGATTATTATAAAGTGGGCATGTCTATAAAGGGGAGAATTGTAGTAGAGCCCATTTTCGGGTCAAATGATCCCTTTGAAAATGGCCATGCCAGTTTTTCCTCACCAAATTTAGCGCACGCTTGGAGCGTTATTTAGCCTCCTTTAGTATCTTCCCTCAAGCTTTAAAACTGAGCCCGCGACAACCTAAAAAAATGAATGCATTAAAGAAATTAGCTGCGTTAAAACAAATTTTGCTAACACGTTATTATCGCGTTAACTTTGACAGCCCTAGTAGCAACACATGCATGAAGCAACACTACATGCAGGTGTCGGTTAGAAGTAAAAAGCCCATTAGGAAAGGCCACAATATCGAAAGAACAATTTGGATCTGTAGAGTAGCAAACAGAACAAACACTAGCACATTAAATCCAACTGGTAATGTGTATACAGTAGCACTTATTTAAAAGAAAAAAACACTGTCATCAGTCTCAGTCTGCTGGTAATAGTTTCCCTGCTCATATCCTCCAGTGAAAACTGCCCAGCTCCGAAGCGACCAAACTGTGATGTGCTGCAATGCAGATGGATTTTTCATTGGCCTGCTCGGAGGAGGGCAGAGAGGTAACGTTGCCTCCATTCTCGCCGGGGTCTCTCTTGTCTCGGCAGCCTCCAGTCAAAACGCATGATCATCACTCCCTCTCTCTTTATCGCCACAACGCCTGACAATTTCACATACTGCTGAAATTCATGACCTCATCACAATGTAGAAATTGATTTAGCATGCTGTGATTTCCTTTCGCTTCTGAAGCCATATTCTGATTTTTATTTTTGATGGCAGTGAGAATGTGATGCGCCGAATCTTTTTGCACTGTTCAATTACATTTGATGTTGTGAAGTCAGATTTGATGGCGCTCAAAGAACACAAGCGGCTGGTCCGATGTGTGACAATAAACAGAGGAATACGGGGATATCACACAGCCTACAAAGTGACTACAGATCTCTATTTCCACTTTAAAATGTCACAATAAATGTGTGTCATGTCTTTCCAAAGAAAAGGCACCACAAGGCCCCTATTCTCTCTTTAAAATCTCCAGTCCGTTAAATTTACATTCATCTGGGAGGAGCCAGGAGATTATGCGCTGCGGTGATTTAGGATAGGAATCGAATTAATAACTGGTTGCCTTAATAAAGCGTCTGTTGTTGTCAGAGATGACAGGTTGAGGCGATGTGTTTGATAGGTATAGCGTTTGTAAATCCCTTTGAAAGGCATCATTAATCTTCTCATCTGGATGCCGTGGGACATAAAATGAAAGAGTGGGAAATTACTTGTCATCCTCACAGCAGTGCACTGGAACATTTTAAATGGGGGTGTAATTGTTTTTCTGATTAGTTCAGCGTGGGTATGTGTCTATTTATTTACATGTTCTGTTAACAAGGACAGTGTTTGTTGTGACCCACTTCTTCCCCCCCACACCCTCCCTATACCCAATTGAGGATGAAAAATCCCTTTGAGCTCTGGGAGCAGCCGCAGAACTGCCTCTGCTGGAGAGAGGAGCGTTATTGTAGTTTAAGTAGACAGTTCAAAGATACATTTTCACCAGTGAAATGAATGGAGTCTTTTCCTTATGAACAACCAGATGAGCCTAAACTCCCCCTGTAAGGATCCTGCTGTGTGAGAATACACTAATGGTAATGTACAGTAGCTGAGATAAAAACACAGGATTAATGTTTTAACTGAGAGCAATATATTTTATTTGTTATTATTTGTTAGGGAAATACACAACTAGCAACTATAAAGTGGGCTATTATTGGACTGCTTGGCATGAAGTTAAGAGATTTACAATGATGAAATACACTACATGACAAAAATAAGGAAGTTAAATGTAATTAAGACTAAGAGTCTACATCGCTATAGCAGTTCTGTGAGGCTGTAGGCAGTATGTTGAGCTAAAGGCTATACCATCAGCATGCTTACAATTACAATGCTAACATGTTGATGTTTAACAGACACAAATTTCATCATTTTCATTTAGGGTGTTAACATTTGCTAATTAGCACTAAACACAAACTACTGTATGGGAATGTATGCTGTCATAAACCAAAGCTACATGAAAGTTCAAGGGGATCATTAAAGTGATTACGATTCATCCTGAGGGAGACATGAATGTCTGTACCATCCAATAACTGTTTAGACCTTTCACTCAAAACCAAGCCAATATCATGGTTGCGCTAAAAATCCAGCCGATTAGACTGTTATCGGGTCATTAAATGGGCCATTATCAGTGGTCATAAGCCTCATAAATGTGGGCCAGTAGGGCCAATAGTAGGTTTCATCATTTATTCACATGGTAGATCCCCAAAAGAAGGAAAAAAAAAAAGATAAAGATGACAGAGACCTCTAGCGACCATAGTAATTATGACAGGAGCATATGTGGTGGAGGTCATGGGTGATGGATTGGAGGCAATGGATGGGACACAAAGCACAGGGCCTTCACCCAAGAAACTGGGGTCTACATCCCATGTGAAACCAACAATGTGTAGTTGTCTTTATGTTCACAAATGATACATTTCACTTTCACTTTTGAAACATGGTTATTTTAAGGCACAACATGTCTTTCCCTAAACTTAACAAAAACTGTTTTTTGCTGCCTAAACCTTAAGAAGCCGTTTTGTTTGTGTTCAAAACGTTGCTTTCAAGTTTTACTTTTACAGTAGTAGGCCCCTATTGACCCATATATAAGGTGCTTAGTGAGCGATAACGCCTATTTAATGGCCTGCATTGAATCGGGTCAGAAGACCACCATAGTCATGCATCCTTTAGGAACCATGAATGTTTATAAAACTTTGTACTAATCCACCAAGTAGAAATATTTCTACTGATTTTAATGGATTGACGGTGCAACAAGCTGCAAACAAAACACCGACATATTGTCACTTTAAAAGTTGATATGGCAAAGAGGTTAGCAAAAAGTTTCCTATTTACATGCGGCAAAAACGAAGCAACATTAGCATTTATCTGATGTTGTGTTTCTGGCCACGTGATGAATGCAAGGCCAATACTGACTTTCTTTTAGCTCCGTTTTGGTCTCCACCAACTACTGAGAGGAAAATTCATGCTCTTTAGCAGCTAAATGCTCCACTATGTTCACCAGCTAGTCAATAACTTTGTTTGTCTGCTGTTTGCGGCTGAATACGATGCTGATTAGAATGGTGGGCGTGAAACAAACCAGTAAGATTGTAGACCGAAAGATGCTCTATAGAGATGAGGGATACGGCAGAGTCGGGTGATAATTCTCTCTGGGTTCGGCACTACAAGCGACCGCTTTCACATTACAAGTAGTCATTTGTTAATATAAAAAATCTTGATTGTTGCAGCTTTGAAGAACTGTCAAGGACACTTTTGTTTCGTTTGATATATGAACTGAACTATGCAAATTATTATGAGCGGGGGGTGAATCAACATGCAGTATTCCTCTGAGCTACGGTAACCCACCCACCCACTTCCTCCTAGCAGACAATCCAACAGTGAGTAATAATGCAATGCCACTGTCTCTATAATGAGTGTACAATGATGCATTTAGAAGCACAGAGGTCTGACCTCTGCAGAGAACTCTCAACTGTATGGAAAAAATATATAGAGTGGGAGGCGTGCCTTGGCATTGGTGCAGTATATTTAGTTTAAATGTCCTTTCCAAACCTATAATTAAACTACCTGCCCTACTTTTAAAGGTTCAGAAATAACTCCTGAATGAGCAGATGTTTGCGTTTTAACAGCAGCTGTCATGGCCGGGTGCCGGCAGCCTCATAACATGCATACTTGTTGTAATTGAGAGGTAGTTCTGCTTGTCAAGTGAAAAAAATACATCTGTCATAACAAACTGCTGCTGCAACTGGCAGAGTTTATTGATAAGGGTTGTAGAAGTTCCCGGCAACCTGGATATAATTTGAACTTTGTCACAGAGCCCTGAACTGTGCGGTGCTATCGGGCAGGCTAGCCATCCTTCATCACACCGTATCTGAACTCGTCTGTCATGGCCGCTCTCAAGCTGAGGAAAGAGGTGGGGGGGGGGAAGTACCCCTTACCAAAATGAAGTTTATTCAAGTGTGCAATTAGTATACTTCTTTTGAACTTAAAATAAGAGAGTATACTTTCAGTTTACTTTTTATGTACCTATTTACTGAACAAAAGTATACTTGGCTTATACTGATAAGTATACAGAAAAGTATATTTATAGCCCTACTTAATCTTTTGATCAAGATATACTTAAGAAAAGTATAATTAAGTATTCCTTCCTTATAGGCCTACAGAAACTTTGGTTGTAGTTGTGCTCACTTTTTTTTGATAGAGTGGCCTATTAAAGTGTGTGAGAGTTTTTAAAAGGATGTTTTAATATGAATTTACTTCAATTCATCAAGTTATTATCAATTCACCATAGAAACAACACATTTTATAATTATTTTTTAATCTCATCACAAATCATCCAGTAAAATAGCAAAAGTAGCACGTCTCTTTATGTAATACATAAATCATTGGCAAAGTACTATAAGTTAAAGTATACAAAGTATACTTTCATGAACTAAAAAGCAGAGATGCTCACAAGTCACTTTTTGCAAGTCCAAGTCAAGTTTTAAGTCTTTACAGCAAGAAGGAATATGGATGATTCAATGAATAATTGTTTTTTTGTTTATTTACAGAGACATTACATCCTTATATGTATATCCTTAATATGTAATGTCATCATACACAGTGATTGTTGGTATGAAACACGCAAATATTATTTACGTCATTAGCCATTTCTTCTAAAATATTAACACTACAATCTTAATACTTTGTGACACATTAGTTCATTCGTTCACACATTGGTTATTACTTTAAAAACGTACACAGTACACTTTGTAACAGCATGAATGGAATCCAGTTGTGTTGTTCCTTTGCACCCTGGTCACAGATACACACACACACCACAGTTCACGATGCAACCAGATCTAAACACAGAAAGCTGAACCTGATCATTCAAGTCTCTTGGGAATCTGCTGATGTGCCAAAAGGGGCTCAAGTTCACAAGCAACAAAAACCCAAGGACGCAAGCCACCTGCTGCTGCTCAAACAAAACAACAGCAAGGCACTGCAGGTCACACGGCTACTCCTCAGAAGCACCGGTGAGCTGCCGGAGCAACGTTAGCATTGATACAGACAAAGCCGTGCCCCACACACGCCGTCAATAATTGATGGTGAGTCATAATCACAAGGTTTTTATTAAATGACTAGTTAGTCTTTTCAGGGGCACCCAGCTGTGTTGTAGGAGAAAGTCAAACCAGACCTTTGTTTGATCCATCTATTTTCTGCTCGGTTTCAGTTACTTTTATTCCAAAACAAAAATGAAAACTAACACAATTTGGAATACATAAAATGTTGTTTCAAACCCAACATGTGTTAAAAATCACCTGTTTTTGTCCATGTATGAAACAAAACTGCAGCCAAACAACTGGAGATAATTTGTTTGGATCATCTGAAATTGCAGCTCTAGCTTGTAATAGCAGAGTTGGGCATTGTCGACCCCAGCCCACATTAGATGTACTCTCTGCTGCTGTCATAACAGAGCTTTACATAATGTGGGCTATTTCAGTCTTGGGCGATGGGAAACGTGATCCTAAATATCAATGCCCCATTCGCCGTACAGTCCTCAGCTGCTCAGAACCAACCCAGGCTTGATGAGGGTGCACAGACTTAGAGTCAGCTTAGCAAAGTCAGAAATCACCTATCACCCAGGGGCAGGAAATAAAACATGACAGGACAGCTGGTATGTGTGACTGAGTAGGTGTGGACCCCAGATCTTAAAGAAGTATGTCTCCTCACAACAATAATAGCCCATAATTCCCCGGACTAGACCAACTCTTCACAGAAAACTAGTTATGGACAGAAAACACATAATTTGCATTTCTCTCACTCTGTGCCCCTGCTGTCTGATACTTTATTACACACACTTAGTATGGAAATAAATCACACTATCATTCAAAAGTAAACAGCTAAATGGAGATGTAGGTGAGGCATGCGGCATACAGACAACTAATTTATAGGCAACCCCGCCCGATAATGTGTTTCATTTTATTAGTCAGCCTGGCATTGTGTCCTTGTCAGGGCATTGTGTTTTTGTAGGATTTGGCAACATCTGCGTGGTTGCAGACTGCAACCAACTGAGTAGCCCTCCACTCACTCCTCCCTTTCCAGGACTGAGGTAACGTGAGCAGTCGAGTACAAAACCGTGGTAACGCCTTTACGTAAGGATGGCTCAGAGGCCATCCTTAGCATAATAACACTACTCTAGGAGCAACGGAGGTCAGACGGCGGCTGGCTATACCACGGTTAACTACGGTTGGAGAACTAAGGTGGCTTTCAGGTAATGTAAAAACGTGAAAGGCTCTCTCTAGAGCCAGTGTTTGGTTTGCCTGTTCTAGGCTACTGTAGAAACATGGCGGAGCAACTTTTAAACACGCGGTTAATGTTGTAAATTGAAAAAAATAAAAATAAAAAACGCTTGTTATGTGATTAAGTCTACAGAAATAAATAAATAAGTGAACATTGACTTTTAGTTTGCGAGACACACTCCTGGTTGAACGTACTGTGTAGTTTGATCCATCCACCACCCTGACATCCTCCCTATGCAGACTTACATGGACTATCATTACAAATGTATTTGTGATACGTCAAAAACAAACGTAATCCGTAACAAATTAAAGCCGGAGAGAAATGGTGACAACATCAGACCTATATAAATTGTTGAACAAATCCGAGATATCAGCAACAATTCAGAAACCAGGCCACCAACAACCTTAAAAACTAATCTTAAGCAAAACTAAACAGCTGAGAGAGAGCTAGCTGTCAAGAAGGCCTGGACGAATTCACATCTTTTAGTCTCTTATTGCTTTATCTTATAATTATAAAGCATCTCAGACTGGGCAGGTTGGTTTACTCAAGTGTCCTAAAAGCAGCGTAATGAATCACCTCAAAGGATTGGAGTCAGCAAGTCGTTCAAAATGTACTTTTTGCTGCCGTTTGGCGTGTCAGTGTATAAAGTTGTTAGCATCATGGCTGCATTATTAGACTACTGTATTCAGGACAGCTTTGTCTGCAAAGCCAAGCTCTATCTCGCTGCACAAAGTGATGAAACACAAGCTGGCACCTTGTTGCGTGTATTAGAGCTCATATATTTGTGGCTGGCACCGTGTCAGTTTTACATACAAGTGAATGAGAGAAGGAAGTTTGCACCTGCCCCTTTGTTCTCTTCCCTGAGGGGGATCTTTGTGTTCGTCCCGGAGCACTGTGGAGTACAGTGACAAATTTCAGCCTCTGACAATGACTGAGGAGTTTAGTCCACATCTCATTCACAGTTACAGTTATATGTATGTTAAATGAGTGGAATTAAGCAGCAGGTTGAGCTATAGAGAAGTATTTTAACAGGACAATGTCCACTCCTGCTTTTATTTCCCTTTCCTAATATAAACACACACTTACACGTACATGGTTGCACACACGTACAAAAGAGATAAATCAGGCATTCTGCCAAGCACATTACCATTCTTTTTACAAAGCCATCTACTGATTTAAAGGGGGGAAAAAAACTGAAAGAGAAATCAATTAAAGTGAATTGGATACAGTATAAGGGAAAAAGCGGGGCATGCTGTTAAAATGCAAACAGCATCTCCAACACACCTCCCCTGAAAGAAAAAAATAAATATCTTCTCTTCGCCTGCTTCAGCCCCGTCCTGAGAGATTGGAGCTGCAGAATAAAGAAGGCATCTGTACTCTTCCAGGTCAGTCATGCCCTGTTTGGGAAGGTTGGAATTTGAGATCCAAGGATAAACATCAGCTCCCCAGTGAGGACGGTTACTCATGTTTGAATGCTGCACGGGGAAAATGAATCTCTCTACAAGCAAAACAACCATGAAGAACACTTTCATAGGCTCTTTTGGGAAAGTTAATTCTTAACCTGCGGCTTCGCAGCAACTGTGTTCCAACCAGTTGTTTAACACACATGAAAAATATACCGTCGTGGAGAAAATGAAGAGAAATGACAATGCAAATGAAAACAGAAAGTGTTGCATTTTTCCAATGAAAACCACGTTTTGCTTTTGCCAGCAGAAATCACTGGAGATGAACTTGAATAAGCAATTTCTCTGCAAACGTGTAAAATACTATTTTGATGTGCTGCGTGCAGCATTTTCTATTCATTTTTGATCACCCATCTCTTTCCCCCGGGGAGAGAGTAATGTCTCCACGGGCAGCACCAAGAGTAAACAGCTGTGTCTTTGTATTATGAGTGGTTACAGGTAATCAACAATGCATCCACTTACCCAATGCTCTTCACAGAGGGGATTGTTTTCAGCTGCACTCAGTGATTGAAAGCATTAGCGGTGAATGGCAAACTGCTTAGATGGTTCACAGACCTTCACTGTGACCATGACCACGGTGTGATCACCGAAGAAAAACCCACCGTTTTTAGTATTTACTTATCTCTCACAATCGAGTAAAGGTTTGAAATTGCATGCACACAGGAGGATGTTGTTTGTATAATAATTTGCAGCTTTTAGGCTAATATAGTCACAGGCGGTGCAAACAGAATGAGAAATGTGTTTTTAGCAAACTCCAGAGGCCTGTACTATGAAGCGAGTTCAATAACCCCGGGGAACCTTCTCGTTACCTGGCCTACCCTTAACCCTAAAAATCGCGATCCCGCTAAACGGTCCTACGACGGTGGTTATCAACTTGGTACATCAACCCAGGGTTTTCCATTCTAGCTAGTTTGCAGCATATGACCAATCACAAACATGGACAAACTACTACTGTCAACTACTGTCAGCAGAGCAGCACATTTTTACAAACTATAATATTAGACAAATACAAAGAAGTTCCAGACTAAAAGCAACACAGTTAAAGCTGCCAAATGCTGTCAAACAGTTTTCTCCTTTTTTTTCTGTGTGAATGTGTAAATTCAAATACTGATAATATCACTGCCCCAATAGAGCATGGGCAGATCTGATCATTACTTTGTGTATTCCGTTAAATGAATATGTTGCCTATAGAATAGAATAGAAGATACTGTATTGTTCCCTTTGGGGAAAATGTGGCATGTATGAAACTTTTATGTTTCATACATGCCACAGTTGTTTGGGGATGCAACTTCTTTCAGCTGCATCCCCAAACACAGCGGTGTGAACTCGGGAGCTCGGGAGCAGACAAAAAAATAATTATAAAAATATAATTCAAAGCGGTAATCAGGCTTACTTTCATGCCTTATAGTGACCCACAGCATATAGGCTAAATAAAAGGTAGCAAGTAACGCAAGGCGATGCGTCTGCGGAACAGTAAATGCAAATTTATTTTTATTTGCTCCCAAGTCCGTTTCTCACTGTTGGCAACTATTTTTGCCAGCTGTCATTTCTGTATTTGTCAGTTTAAACTGTGTTGCTTTTAGCCTGGATTATGACTTTAACTTTGTGTGATATTATCGTATGATCCGCACATCGAGCTCTGATTGTTCAGCACACAAGTTGATCTCTTATCTCAAACATAACCTGCTCCCGAGCAGGTTAGGTGTTCAGCATCAACACCCACACAAACACAACACTACCCCAGTAAGAAGTGAACCATCGTTGTAGAACTGAAAACCCAGGGTTAAACGTGAAGTTACCTCGCTAAACTCGATTCCTGCTTCGTAGTACAGGCCTCTGGTGTGTGTTTGCCGTGTCTGGAGAATATAAACTGTTTCAGGCACATGATGTAAGACGAGGACGAGGACTCGAGGCGGCCCAGATGCAGAGACATTCAACATGTCGATCAGGAGGTGAAATGGTGGAGATACGCAGGGTACAACTTTCTCCAGATCATTTTACTTAAGAGATATCTCAGTCTTTATCTCCCCTCCCCCCGGCACACACACCTGTTTTCAAAGCAAATGTTATCAGACCAGAGGCCATCCAACCGAATCAAACAGACAAAGCTCAGCTGTTGTGACTCGGTAGCATTTCTTGTTCAAAATAGCTTCCTTCTATTAAAGTGAATCACACACTGAAGGGCTTACATTAAATTGCCTCGCAGTGGCTTGAGGGCATCACTTCTAAGCTTCATCTCCATAAAAAATATGTGCCTGTGTACTTTTGTGGAGAAGATTAATGCACAGGGAAAATAACCCTGCATTTTGTATATCGCCAAATGTTGTTTTTCTGAGGAAAATATTTGTGTTTTTTACTGCTAATGAGCAATTTGGCACGGAGACAATGCTTTATTGTTACTGTTAGTCCGCTGAGAGGCTGCACAGCGATATGGCTCTGGCTCTGCGGTGAGCCAGGTCAACCACAAGTGCAGCACAAAAATGAGACTTTGTGAGTGTTAATGAGAATTTTGTGCTCCTCAGACCCTTCAATACTTTTTTCTGACAACTGATTTCATGCCTTCAAAGTTACAGGTTGTCTATAATATCAGATGAAGTTGTAGCAGTGTTGCTGATCATCAGCTCTTAAGTTTATCTCTCAAAGGCGCAGATGGTGCGGTGTGAAAAAAAAGAAGGATAAATTAATTGCTTGTAAACATGTGTCCTAATGCACCAAGTAATACGCATTTTAAAACTTGTGAAACTCCTTCTCAGCATTCATCGGGGACTGATGATGAAAATTTTGTTTTTAATCTGTCTCTGCAGTAAATAACACGGTGGAAAGCGGGATTTGTTTAACCTTATTATGAAGATTTTCTCTGATTCTCTGATTCAATTAATACAGCTGTATAATACAGCAACCCAATTCACGGGAAGGCGTTTTAAGCTTTTCATGTGTCATTTGTACACCTTGCAACAAAACTACGGTAACGTCCACAGTTACGTTTAGGCAACAAAACCACTTAGTTAGGTTTAGGTAAAACGTCATAAACAACGTAAAATACATAGGGAAACAACATAAAATACGGAAAACACATCACAAACGTCACGTAACTTACAAAAAAACCCCACCAGACTCAAACACTGGTTTCCTGGTTGCAAGTCCTGTGTTTGTTGGACCCATCCACCTCCTACCCCATCCACCATCACTTTTTATTCTATGTAATTCTGAGTGTAGCACATTTAAGCAGATGCGTTTACATTGCCGTCAATACAGAGCAGAAAAATGACACACTAAAAGCGTCCTAACTCATGCACGCTCTACTGGACCCTATAGGTAAGACTCTTTTCCAATCACACGAACGCTTTCGCCCACTGAGAGTATTACCCATAGAGTCCAGTAGAGGGTGCCTGTGCTTATAATAATAATACATTCAACTTATATAGCACTTTTAAAGAATATTTTTTAAATTATATTTATTATAGAATCAGGGTTACAATATTGTAACCTTCCTTCCTATTGCACGCTAAATACCTTGCAAATTATTGTGTCATTCATACATCTTTTCATACGACCGGACTGAATAAAGTTGTATTTTATTTTTAATTGAAGGTTCGCCAACAGTTTGGAAATGTCACATCATGATTCACATTATCTGTGAACATTCAAAACAAAGGTCCTTGTTTATATACATTTTAGCTTAGTAGTTTACATGCACAGACACATACAGAGTTAAAAAAAAAAAAAAGGAAAAAAAGAGCTCTGAATCACCACTGCCTATTTGTCTCCAGGGCATGGAGCTCAGTCATGTAAGCGACCTCGTCTTGTTTGGCTTCACTAACACCTGATATCAAGACAGCAAAGAAAACAGATTGTGGCTGATAAACAGCTATTGAATTCTAATGCTTATCATGTACAGTGTGTTACACTGTTCCATGGCAGGTGAGAAGATGGCAAAACAAAACTTACAACACAAACGGCCATTTTGTCTTTCCATGTGTAACTTTAGGACTAATTACCGCCTAATAGACACTACAAGGAACATGCATGTGCCAAAAGAACTAATTTGATTGTTAGCAAGTCAATTACAACCTAATTACCCAGCTTACCTTGCCTGAATTAGAGCACAGTGGGTTTGCAGTGGGTGAACTGATCATGCTTAGCAGGGTTTCAGTCAAGGCTGTGTTTATTAACACAAATGAGCTGAGGGCTATTTTCATATAAGTTAT
Source organism: Helicolenus hilgendorfi (assembly GCA_916700815.1). NCBI lineage: Eukaryota > Metazoa > Chordata > Actinopteri > Perciformes > Sebastidae > Helicolenus > Helicolenus hilgendorfi. The sequence goes on along the minus strand of CAKALG010000810.1, from coordinate 25,897 downwards.
ATATGGGCTTTAATGGTTTGCAGCCTCTAACCAACTCATACTTGTTTTTCCACTCTACTGTACACAGCACCTAATAAAATCTGCCCTACTGATGTTTCAGCCCCAGTGAATGTTTGGGTTACAAACTCTACTACCTTGACTGACTTTTTGGCCACACGGGGGCAACACAACACTGACGCGTTGAGTTGATATGGCGAACTTGTTAGCAAACAATTGCGTATACACACCGCGCTAGGCAACATTCAATTCATTTGATGTTCGTCTCTGGTTGTGTGTGTGGCCGTCTGATGATTAAAAGTCAAATATTTACTCTCCTTTTAGCTCTGATTTGTTCTCCACCACCTCCTGAAGGAAATATGTTGCTATTTAGCTGCTAAATGCTCCACTATGTTCACTAGCTAGTTGCTAACTGTGTTGCTATTTGATGAATGGCAAGTAGCGTACTGTGGGTTTATCAGAGCTTTTTTACTGAAAACATCTGCCAGCATCTCTTGTCTGGAAATCACGCTGATGAGAACCATGGGAGTCAACCAAAACAATAAAGTTGTGGGCCATGAAACCAAAACGTGCTGAAAGATGAAAAGTGTAAACTGCAGAGTTGGATGATGATTCTCATTTGCTTGGTCTCTACAAGTGACACCTGTAACTTTCAAATTTAAACTTAATTTTTTATCTTTTTTTCAGCACTATATCTAATAACACATGTGTTTAACTATTCAAAATGTGTAACGGTCAATCTCAGATATATTTTCTGGTTTCCAGGTTTACCGAAACTCTTTAAAAAAAACAACAACATAATAACATCTTGGAAATAATTTAGGGTGACAGGACTGTATGTTGAGATTGACAATGTCAGTCATACTTAGAACATGATCAAAAATACAGAAAATGGAGTGAGAGAACTTACTTTAGGTCTTCCCATGGCCTTCAGGAGACTCAAATGGTGCTACTTCCTGGTTATCATGTGACTTGTGGAACGTTCCATTTTTAGACGGGGTACAGTAGGACTGAGTGAAAACCAAGGGACATGACTAACATGTGTATTTTAACTAACATATTATGAATTTCCATGAGAAAATGTATTTTATGTCTAAATTGGAAATAGAGACACACAATAATAAAAAAAAAAATAATACGATTTCTGAAGGATTCTAATCATTATATGTCATTGTGAAGTGTAATGTTAGAGAGTGGGGACGGGCTAAAATCATATTTTTTTTCAGCATTCTAGGTAGTTTTTATGAAGGTTTTACATGATGTATCTTTAAATTGTAATTAGAACAACATGCAGGACACTTTGCTTGATAATATAATGTATTATACAGATATTTTTAATGCATATTAATACATGTGGGGACAGAAAAGGCACGATTCAGCAGAATATCACACAACATTTCAGGAACCCCTAACAGTCATGATGTTACCTTATATTACATGACATCACACAGTGTTACAGTTATGGGGTTAACCATTTTAGACACATCCCAAATAAGCACAACTGGCATCACCATTCAGCTTCTGTAATTCAGCAGGTGTCCCTCTTTATTTCCACGGTCTCTCTTAAGTAGTTTGTAGGTCTGACCAGTCAGCAGGACAGCCTCCAGCAGCGTGTCTCAGAGCTGGCTCCGGTTGTGTTGAGTTACGCTGGATAAGAATCAGAGATGACAGGCCGGACAAGTATGAGGCAGATGGTTCCTAACATGGCATCAGTTACAGGTCTTACAGGGAAAACCTTTCATCCTTTTGTTTGCTCTCCGCTCGACGCTCGCAGAGGTCACATCATTACAATCCCATTCTTCACAGACGCCATTAGTCCGCTGTATTGTCAAAGTGGCGGTGGGTCTCTCCTCTTTTGATGGTTTGTTTTGTGGTAGACCTCGTCCTTATGTGAAGGTCAAGTGGTTAACAATTTTGCTTTATCCTAACATACTGTTCGTAACACAAATAATCCATTCTGGTTATCTATCGATATCTGCAAAATCCAGATGTTTAAGTATTTTGTTAAACAAGAAAACAATCCATGTGTTTGCTTTCATTTTTGAGCTGTCAATCATGCTCTCAGACTCATAATGGTAAATACTGAGTCCACAATTTTTGGTTTACAGGAAGGTAAAAAAAAATCACAGTTTGTTTTTAAAAGCGGAGAGACAACACTGAGAGAAAACCTGTTTATCACACTGAACAGAGCTGCTGCATGGTGCACGAACAGCTGCCTCAATGCTGTCGAGAGTGCAGCTGCAGCCTCGAGCTTAGACTGTTCCTCATCAGGGTGAGAATGAGTCCGCTACTTCTGTTCACTCCAACCGTGCTGAGAAACACATGCATTTCAACTGTCGTTTTCACTGCTCATTAGCACAAAACGGCCATAATGCCCAACGCTTTATACAATCTGGAGGTACAGTAAACAGTAGAATTACACCATTTACACTGTAATTTATCAGAAATGTGCGCTTGTACGTGTTTGATTGGCCAGTGTAGTATGTTGCTTGATGAAGTTGCACTGCTTTGTGGCAAAGACTGAGGCAGGTTAAACTTTTAGACAAAAGACAACAAAACTAGACAAAGAAACTAAACCCCTCTCGAGGCTGTGCTGCTCTTTACATCCATCCAGACTAAAGTTGTTTCAAGTGACTGACCAACCTGACCTGCTGACACAGACACACAGACAGTGTGTACAACCTCAACCTATCCTCATAAAACAGTACTTATGATATCTTATGAAAAGTTATTCGCTTTTTTCATATATTCTCCTACGAATGTCCAGCAACATGAGCAACACATTCTCACTCACAACTCGTCAAATACCGCTGCTTGGTCAGTGTCCCTCGGTATTGGAGACCGGCGCACAGTGTTTCTCTCTTGCGGCAGCGACGGCGTGTAAATATACGCTCGTTACATAGGCTACATGATGTCCTTTCAAAAATAAACATACGTTTTCACAGGAAGTTAGGTTTAGGCAACACAACCACTTAGTTAGTGTTAGGAAACGGTTGTGGTTGACATTGACTTCACGTGACTAGTGACTCATGTGACTCACAGGACTGCCGTGACAAAATAAGTCAATGTTACTTTTAGTTTCACACAGGACATGAACAGTGATCTCATGGTTGAAAGTCTTGTGTTTGTTTGACCCATCCACCACCTCCCCAAACACCCAGAATGGACTATTGCACTATTAAAACTACATCACTTGCTGACTGTCAAATAACTCTGCGGGTGGGTTTAAACTGGAGTTAGTTGAAAGCCTGTCTCGTCACATACTGTTGCTAAAGTGTGCCTCTGTATATTGGTTTCTGATGCCAAGGGGCAAACGGTGGTATTTAACAAGTTGGGAGTGAGAACTTGTTGACATGAGCAATCACTGCGCCTGCGCAAGCAGTGACGAACCTGTTTAGGCAACCAAACTACTTGGTTAGGTTTAGGTAGAGATTTTGGTTTGGGTTAAAAGTGTGTTTGTAGTCTGCATAGCCTACTTAACTAACGTCACCTATGTACGCTACATAGCAAAAGTAAGTTAAATTAAGTCAACGTTGACTTTTGGTTTCACACAGGACACAAACAGCGATCTCCTGGGTGAACGTCCTGCGTGTTTGTATAAGAACGAAGTAAATGAGAACAGCCTGACAACCGCAGCCAGCTGGGGCATTGCATCAGTGCATTTATTGAAGTGAATGGAGATTTACGAAATAGATTCAGTTCAAATAAAACAGACACTTCATGGATGTCAAATGGTGATAGAGCACTCTCTCCCTCTCTCATAAAAAGCTGCATGGAAATGGGAAACATATTGTCTGGCAGAACGCTAAAACGAGCACCATTTGGTAAACTGAGAATCACAGAAATGTTTTATACACAGTAGTCCTGTATTAACACATGTATTCTCCTAGATACCATCTGATCAGGTTATTAAATAACAGCATAGTGAGCTGACTCTCATTTAAATCAGAACATATACTGTATTTGCATAATTCTTTGTTAACTAAATGTTAATTAGAGGAATTCATTGAGCAGCGTTTCATAGAAATGAAACAATGGAACCTCTCTGACAAAATGAACCCGATCCAGCCGAGCTGCTTTTCAGTGCCCTGCTTCAGAACAAAAATAGGAGTAAAAGATGGCTGGTAGTGTCTTAGTTACACAAGAGGTACAGATAGGAAAATGGTCCTGTGTAATTATGCCCATGCTGAGTCAGAAAATTCAGCAGCTGCTGCCTTATGAATAATCTGGAGTGGTACATAAAACACACTGTTAGTTTGAAACACATCTCTGTAATTTCTACAGTTACATTTCAAATTTATTTTTGCACAGTTTTTCATTTCGACCAACTGTCTTTTTATTTTCTTTGGACTGATTTGAACTGATACGTTTTTGATGAGATGGTTTAAAGAAGGAACCAGTGCAATAGGCCGGGAAGAAGCTTTTTGTGGGACGCACTGAGACACAGACCTGCCTGGATGACGAATAACGTTCAGCCGAGTTGTACCAAAGTTGTATTCATTTTTACCAGCCGTGACAGCGACGCTGGTATTGTTTTCACCTTGTGAATCTGTGTGTGTCATCATAGCAAAATGTGGTCCTGAAGACGCCTACTGTGGCGGGAACTACCACAGAGGTGGTTTTAAATACTTTGCCAGGTGTTTATGTCTGTGAACAGACTTTGTCATCGCATTAGCGTTGCAATCGTGCAAGATGCAGTCACAAAACTCTACAGGTGTGTAGTTGAAGCTGAGAGTAGGAGGGTTAGGGCTATATCCTTTCAACACTGATGACGCAGAGATACCACCGTCGTTATACCGCTGGCTCAAAAGCCTTGTTAGAAGTGGGAACCAAATGTCAGATATCTTCCACAGAGATAAAACAAAAAAAAAATAATATTAATTTTGGACCTGCCAAAAACCTTTTAAAACGATTCATTCACAATCATAATATTTCTTTTCCAGGAAAAGCCATACTTTTATTTAGCACCTTTCTAAAAGCTCTGTGGATGTATTATTTCTTTTAAAAGAAATATTAATCTACATGAAAATGTGATCAATAAGACCTTTAAATGGGTTTCATTGTCTTTCATTTTATTATATGGCAATAACACTCAATTGTTAAACTGCAAATGTCACATTTTAATGTGAAACATAGCCGAGACATAAAAATGTCATATTATCATTGAGATGTAGGACAGTGGATGATTAGTTGAAATAAGAGGCTTGACTTTAGCTGTAGGATCCTTGTTGAGGAGGTTTCTGTTTGTGGCCAACAAAAAAACAGCAAAAGGACTTTTTTCATGGTAAATGAAATGGTAAAGACAGAAATCTTGGTAGTAAGCTACTGTAAAAAAAATCTTTGAAATGTCCAACAGAGTATTCTGAAAAACATAGAGGCAAAGACATCATTGGTTAAATATAAAAACAAATCACATCATTTTATTTCAGATTGAATGATCTTCAACGACATTACTTGTTGAGTTGGTTGGTTTTTCAATTTGCGAAATAAGATCTTATTTAACATATTCCTACTGTACTGCATGGTCCTCTACTCTGTGTGCAGTCCAAATACAAAAGAGAGGTTGAAATGGTCTTAAACCCTCTCTTTCAGGCCGCTGGTGTCAGACAATGACAGACCATGCTGCCGCTCTCCAAATCTTGTGTAAATGGCTTTGGAGTGAAAAAGATGTTGTCTGGCAGCATCTTAAACAAGCCACATGGCAATATCATGAATGGAGCAGAGCAGACATTTCTCTAATTGGCATGCTGTTGTATGAGAAATAATTGGCTCATTTTAGTCAGTTGAGTGATGACTGGAAAATGTGCCCTTAAAGAGTATCCATTCTGTTCTTTGGGGACTAATCTGGGAAGCATTCATATTTATTGTCTGTGCTCAGATAGACATGGATTTCCTTGTCTCACGTGTCAAGGGTATGAAAGGGAGGGATGATTAATGATGCAAGTTTCTCTTTTAAGTGCCATTATGGGGCGTCATTCACCGCTGCTATAACCTCGAGCACCGCAGATCTTTATTCAGTCCGAGCTGCCTCTGTTAGGAAGACAAAATTCAATCACTTTCTCCTCAGCAGTGAAGAGGACAGGCTGGAAACAACATGTCCGTGTTTTGAAAGCAGGTGAAGTAGAGCGGCTTTAGTGAATTCTCGGGTTTGAAAGAGTTTAAAAGTGGCGGTATGGAAACAAGATGTTCTTTGTGTTGCTCCTCTTTGCCTACAGCGGGTTCATCAGTTCTCACTTTAGCTATTTGTAATAAGAATTTATAACAAGAAAATGTGTTATTCTGTTTTAGATGTATTTGAAAGATGTCCAACGTGAAACAATGTTTGCTTTGCAGGATCCAATCGCATCTATAAATGATACAAAGTATTCTCTCTAACTCCTATAGCGCACAGTTTCCTTGTATCAACTTACCCTACAGCACTTTCTCACACAGTAAATAATGGAAAAATGATGCTCCCATACAATCGCTCTGCTACTGTAAATAAACCCAATTACCAATTGTTACACTCGTATCTCCACACATGCACATCTCCTGCAAATTGCCGTACATTCATTTGCAACTATTTTGCATTAGCAATTGTGTTTTGAGGGGAAATGTCTCGGGGTAATACAATTACTAATGCAAAATAGATTGGATTGCTCTGTGAATTAAATGAGTTCTCTTCTGCTGAGCATCTTGTTGCAAGGCAGCCCAACACTGTGTATACATGTTGAAACTTGTTTTTGTCTCGGGCAGGGTCACAGAACAACACCATAGGAGATTTAGTTTCATGGATCTGGCTTGAACAGGTGCAAAAAAATGGGCTCTGTTGCTGGAACTCTGTTATACACTATCTGTGTGTAGGACAGAATTACCAGAGACCAGAGGGTTCAGTGGCCTCCTGTTTATCTGCTCTAACTGGTATGTTGTTGGAGCTTCGATCCCAGTATGAGATACACTGTATGGTCTCCGTTCTTGGCTCTAAATGTCAAGAAATGGCTTTTGTGGTTATGCACTTGAACAGGCTGAAGATAAAGTGCAATTTTGTGCCACATAGTTATTGTTCTGGTTGAAAGAAAAGATAAAGAGCAGATTAATAAGCTTCTATACTAGAGCTGTTAGCATTGAGGCTTATTAATCAGCGCTTTATCTTTTGCAGTGTTTGAACTTATTTATTTGGGATGACAATCACCATCTTGGGGGGGGGGCACTATACTCTATGTAACTTTCTAACGGTATAACATGAAGCAAGTGTAACAAAAATGCAAACAAAACCAAAGAAAAGAAGGTGCATATGTTGTTGAGCAGAGGTGAATATGTTGAAGAGAAGATGTTACAACTAGGGCTGTGAAAGTTAACGCGATAATAACGTGTTAATGCAAATTCGTTTTAACGGCACTAACTTCTTTAACGCAACTTGCGATTTTTAGGTTGTAGCGGGCTCAAAGCTTTCACTCAAGTTTTAAAGCTAGAGTGAAGATACTGGCATCATATAAAACTAGAAAACCTAAGGAATCCATTGGTACCAACCATGTCATACTAGCTTGTCGCAAAAGAGGAAAATAATGCTCCAATCTTACCCTAAATTATGATGAGGAAAAACTGCAATGGCCATTTTCAAAGGTTTTTTTTTACCTCTGACCTCTGGATATGTAAACAAAAATGCATTCTATAGGTACCTACCAGTCTCCCCTTTACAGACATGCCCACTTTATGATAATCACATGCAGTTTTTGGCAAGTCATAGTCAAGTCAGCACACTGACACAATGACAGCTGTTGTTGCCTACATACATTTGCATAAAGCAAGCATATTTGCCCACTCCCATGTTGATAAGAGTATTATAAAAAAAATACTTGACAAATCTCCCTTCAAGGTACATTATGAACAGATAAAAAAATGTGTGATTCATTTGCGATTAATCGCGATTAACTATGAACAATCATGTGATTAATCACTATTAAATATTTGAATGGATTGACAGCCCTAGTACAACATCTAAAGCATTTTATTTTATCCATTCCAAATATGGATCATGCATAGTTTGGGGAGGTTGACAAACAATCCGTTGGTCCGACGGTCAAAGCAAGATGTCTTGGGATTACTGGCCACAATATCCATCAAATCAGTGTGGATATTCATGTTCTTCAGAGAATAATTATGATTTTTTTTGTGTGACCACTTTGACCTTTAAAACCACTGTTAGAAAACAAAAGGCTGGATTTCCATTAAATAAATGTTGTGGATATTCATTAATTAGAGAGTCCTAATGATTTTAGTGACTGTTCTTTTAGCATAACTATCAGTCAAAAGGTTCCACGGAAATATCGGAAATATCAAAATGGAATAGTCTGATTATATACTAACCACACACATTCAGAGGTTGAAACCTTCTCATTTTCCATTCACTGTAACGGTATATAGACTCACTTAATAATGCTTCAAGAATTTGAATGCGTACAGAACATATATTTCACCTCATCCTACAGGATATGTAAATGATGTGAATGAACCTCAGGCACAGTAAGGCTGTCAACGGTCTAATTATTTTGCAGTTACAGTTATTACTATGCTATCTAATGGTGAGGTTGCTGCAGCTTTACGCTTTTCTAACTGTTAAAGAGCATCAATTCTGGTCCTAAAATCTTAACAAACATGGTCTGTGTTGCCAGGCAACAGACAAATGTATCAATGGATTTAAGCATACCCAGACACACTATTATAAATGGAGGGACTTGTTTGGCATGACATCAACTCAGTCACGACGGTTCCCAGCACTATATCCTTAAGTTCTTCCTTTAAGCAGAGCAGGCAGAGCAAAATGTATTGCAAATAGGGTGTTATGTAGTGTGCTCATCCCTCTGTTTACACCTCAGGCAACACAAACATTTGCTTTTAGTATGCGACTGCAGAGAAAATGCTCACTCGCAATCCACTAGATGCATAGGGTAACATAAACACAAACACAATATGTATTAAGAAGGGTTGTAGCAACTCAGTGACCTCTGTGGGAGAAAGGTCCGCAAGCTTTTGTCCTCTAAAGTTATGTGCTGTGCTTTCATTATGTGCTTCTCTTCCTTTCTTCACTTGTCCCAGTAAATCTACTTTGACCTGCTGTGATTATACATAGCAGAGAGACTCATGAAAAAGTCAGAGACAGGGTCAGGACCAAATGGAAATGATTTGCACCGGGCATTTCCCACTCCAGACATCATTTAAAATCTAAAAAACACACTGATACATGATGCAAAAAAATACAAGTTCAAGTTCAAGCTGCTTCTCATGCAGCGGAGCCTTCAGTTCGATTTGCAAAGTCAAAATCTGGCCAAGAGGCTTGAAACATGATGTTGTGACATTAAGCATTATGCAGTTCAACAGGAATGCAGAACGCCAGTAAGGGCAGAGAGGCTGAATGGATTAATCCAAAAGGTATTTCTCATATAAACAAAAAAAGGCCCATAATTTGGTTTTCTGACACATTTGAAAGAAATCTAACATCACTCAGCTTTATATTCCACTAAAATTGTATGTGGAATAATTAATATAAAGAGATTCAATAAATTACCAACATAATGATAGTGCTATATTTTGGGCTTCTGTTGTCAGATTGGATCAATTTGCCAAAATTTTACATAATTGCATAGAAACGGCAGCTTATGCCAGGAGAAACATCCTCTTTCACGGTGTAATTCATGCACATACCTCCACACAATGGGAAATCTGAATAAAACCATCCATTATAATCGACTGTATATTGTTACCACCATTATGGTTGCCAACTAGAAAGTAAATGGAGCAAAATAATTACTATATGGATGAATTCAAGTGGAGATTGAAAACCCAAATTATATATTACATGGAACAGGTGTGATATGCAATTCCAAACAAATTCCTTGCCACAACAATACAAGACAATCTACAGTATATAGAGTGACACTAACCATATCACCAGTATAGTCTTCTAGTTTTAATTCACCTTGTAGTTAAAGCTAGAGTCGGTAATGTCGATAAACCACCAAGAGTACACTAGATTTTTAAAATGATCATACAGAAAAAAAAACAGCTCAGTGTTGCCAACTCTTTTCCAATGAAAGTAGCAGCACTAGCTCCAAAAGTCCCTAAATCTAGAGAGAAAGTTGCCAAGTCGGCAACAATGATAACCAGTCCCTTGACAGCGAGTTTCTTTCCGCGCAGCCTTGGCGATGCTGGTCTGGTCTATAGCTTGGAGCCATAAAGCCCCTCTATTATATCTTTTTTAAGACATGGCATGTGAACAAATCACAGATCAGCGTTTTTGGATTTATTGTTGGTGCAATCAACTACAACTCTTCGGCAAAGCGTTATTACAGTTTGGAGACATGTTTCAACTTCTTCTGTTTACACTGTTACCGTCTATGAAGGACACAGGATTGTTTTCCCCCAAAAGGGGGTGTGGTCATGCATGCCTACTGTGGATGATGTATTATGAACATGAACAACAAACGTGGCTATTGTTAGAACTCACAGCTGTAAAGCTAGCAGCTTGTTGAAGACTCTCTCCGACTGGTGACGCGCAATGAGTGCACGGGCAGAGTGCACACAGGTAGACAATCACTTGGCCTAATGAAATGATTGGATGGGTTATTACAGTCCTGCGACAGCTACGGCCGGATCTGTTTCTTTTTTTGTCAGAGAATTTTGACTTATTGATTGCTGTTGGGATGTAATGAGAATTTCAACATTTTTTTTCTCAAAAAATGTTTTTGAAAAACGCTACCAACCATAGCTTTAACATTTAGGTATTTATGTTTTTATTGTTTTACTTTTCTTATCTACCTCTTTTAGTGTCCTTATGTTGTATGTATGTTTATATCTAGGAGAGAGGGTGAGTGAAACCAAATTGCTTCTTGGGATAATTCCTTTTAGACAGCTAACCATGTGATTTTAAACTCAGAGTTATGCTGCAGTGAGAGCTAAAGTTGTTCTGTGTTGACTAAGCTAAGTTTACTAGAACAGTGAAGCAATGGAAATAATTTATTTTCCATAAACATTGGTTACCGTTGGCTTTGTAAGTGGCTGAGGAGGAGGTGTTCAGAGGTGCAAACTCCTGCATGTACTATGTCATCTATCCAGAAACAGATGAGATGTACAGCTGTGAGAAAACTGAAACATCAAAAAATGTAATAACATGCTCAAATCAGGTCTTTACATGTTAGACCCAGATGGACACTTTATCAAATGTGACAGTTTACTCAGCTGTAAATGCCTTATCTGGCACCTACTACACCGTCAGCTGTTAACCCTTAACATCACTACATTTTGTTGTTGTATAATACTGAGGAATAATCAACCAGCGTCCTGTAGCTCTCTGAAAGCTCCAGTAACCTGTCTTTTCTCCTATGTTCTGTCATTTCCCCACAGCAGATGGACAGTGGGCCCAGAGAGCCGGTGAAGCATGCAGGAGGCAGGCCTCATGATACAGTAGGACATGCAGCAGAGAGAAAGAGGAGCACAGAGGGCTCAGGTTCAGCACGTGTTCTGCTATTCTCTGCTCCAGATGTGCAGTCTTGCTCTTTCAGCACTTTACCTAAAGCCTCTGTGTTAGAACAACAAGACGTCCATTTGTTCTCAACACAAAGAAACTGCTGTTTATCACCACGCTACAGCTCATAATGGAATCTCGGCTCATGAGGCAACTATTCATGCATTTATTACCATTTACATTTTCTTTTTGTCTGTTTTTTTTTCTGTTGGGTTAAGCTTGCATTTCATGTAGTTCTGGATTGTGTTTTTTTTTTACTTTGCAAGACTACTGTTGTGACCATAGACTGCATATAAGAAGTGGATGTAGTCACGGTGATGTCACCCATTGGTTTGTGGACTGCTGTTTTGAACCCTCAAGTTCGACATTTTGACCGCTGCCGCCATCTTGTATTTTTGCAACCAGAAGTGACCCGAGGGTGGAGTTAAGTTCAACCGAACGCTGAATAAGACGTTCTTAGGCGACCAAAATGTTACAATTTACCTTCATGAGCTGAAAACACACTCTGAAAACAAAAACACGGACAACACCGTGATAGCGACCTGTCAATCATAAGGTAGCCACGCCCCTAAGCATCCCCTGCTTTATGGTCTATTTGACTCTAAATGGGACCATAATTTATTAAATGAACATCATGCTGTATTGAAGAAGACTTGAAACTAGCGATTGAGACCATAAACTCATGTTTACAATGTTTACTGAGGTAATAAATCAAGTGAGAAGTAGGGTCATTTTCTCATAGACTTCTATACAATCAGACTTCTTTTTGCAACCAGAGGAGTCGCCCCCTGCTGGCTGTTAGAAAGAATGCAAGTTTAAGGCACTTCAGCATTGGCTTCACTTTTCAGACCCGGAAGTAGCCCACTGGTTGTGACCTTTAGCTTTCCTCAAGTCTTGTGCTGACTTTTGCGCGTCACAAACCTGACAGTTCTGCTGCAATTAGAGAAAATCCCGAGCTTGTACATGCAAAATGTTATAATGCGTCTGCAGAGAAATTAAATAAAATGAGATGAACTTACGAAATCTGAGATGCAGTGAGATAAGAGTTGAAATAAGATTCGATGAAATTAAGGTAGATGAGATGAGATGAGATTACGTGACATAAAATGAGATGAAATTAGACTGAATGAAGTGCTCATAGACCAAAGGTTATGTATAACCTGTCTTTCCTTCTAGTTGTCCATATCCTACCAAGTGGTCAGATTTGAGTAATTGTATTTTAGAGTAATAATTCATTATTAACATTATTAGAAGAGATGTACCAGGGTTAAAGGAGCGAAACATCAATGAGCGGTGGTCCCCGGCTGATGACCCTGCAGCTGACCCCATGACGCCGTTGGAGGTGCAACAGGCAGAAATGTCCAGCAGGAACACCCGTCTGACACACACCGTCCAATAGACGATATCTCTGGTTCTGCTGCATCAATCCTTTTAATGGACTTTTTTTTAACTGTCCATCGTGAGTATAGGAGTGCAATGTTAAAGCGGTGGAGTACTCCTTTACAAAGTACAGCAAACGTGATGTGAGAGGGGTCAGAGAGTGTTGTAGTGTCTTTAAACTCATTGTAATGTTTTTTACGCCACACAATTGTTCTGGTTCAGGCTGATTGCTCTCATCAGTGTCATTATCAGCAGAAGCAGGCAGCTGTTCTGAGCAAAAAAGCTGCGATAACCCCTTTTAGCACCCAATAATGTAATAATTTCCTGAAAATGTAATAATAAAAATTGCACTTAACCTGATCGAAAATGTAATAAAACCCAACAACTTGACCAATAATGTCATAAAATGTCCTGACTGATATCGTAATAACATTTTTATCGATAATGTAGGTAATTTCTTTTTTTAAAAACAATGATATAAAAAATTTGACGGATAATGTAGAGATGTAAAAAAGTATGTATGGTTTCCTGGAAATGTAGTCTACACTAACATTTGACACTGATTTCATGTTTGGAAATGTAAACTCTATAGGCTTTATGTAGAATTTAAAATTCACAACAGATGGTAAGTGATAAAGGTAAAAATGCATGAAACTAAAATCCCTATCAATGGGAAATGATCCCACCCATATACTGATTGGTCCTTGTGCAAGGATCACAACAGAACATTCCTGCAAAGGATCAAATGAGTGATGTAACATGACAAGAAAGACACTGCCTACCCTTTGTTTTTCTTGCTGCCCTACTTTTGTCAAATGGTTCAGAGGAAGAAAGACATGGGGGGATTTTTGGAGGTACCTCCAGTTAAGAAGTGGCACCGGAGCCATAGACATCAAACCAGCCGAGGGGGGAAATATGGTAAAATTATTTTTTGAGTTACCTAGATCTGCACACGAATTTGGCAAAAAGATCTGAGGTAGATGCATGGAAAGACATAGTAGCAAATACAAAATCGTCCATTACGGATGTTTGAGGTAAATGCACACATTATAGGATCATTCACAGGTACTATTATACACCAGTAAGACTTCATAAGATGGGCTTGATACAGAACAACTTGTGTTGGAAATGTGACATACAGTAGAGGCTGGTACCTTCTTACACTCATTATGGGAATGTTTGATTATTTGTCCTTTCTGGAAAGAGGTTATTGGAAAATTGGGGGAAGGCTTGAAAAATCCTCACTAAAATCTCCCCAACTTTGTCTACTAGAAGACAGATCAGAGTGACCACCTGGAATACCTAAAGCAGAATTCATCACTGCAGCTAGACTCATTCACACAGTTTGATTGGAATTACGAGCACTGGAGGACACAAGAGGACACAGAGGCAAAAGGTTTTTTTTTCAGAAAACCTGTCATGCACTACTGTCAGGATATAGTGACTGTTTTATAAAAATAACTTTTTTATCATATTTGTTTCATTTCTACCCACTGCAGCTTTAAATGATAACAAAAGAAAATTTGACCAGGTCGGGGGTATTTTTTTGAATTATGTAAAATATAGAAACGGGTGCCTATAAGGGGAGGAAGACTATTATTTTTTTTAACATGGTTTTATTGTTTGTATTGAAGTGTTTGTTTGTTTATTTGTTTTTCCTTCATATGACATTTGACAAATCCCAAATCTAAATAAAAATTTAAATGGCAAAAAATAAATGGTACAGAGGGAGTGTAGCGGTAGAGCTGCAGTAATTCAAGCTCTTCCCCACACGTAAGGAGGGGAAAAGGAATCACTTTGAACTCTGCAGCAGCAGCAGCAAACAGATGTTAATGAACATGATGTTCTAGTACAGGCCTCTGGCAACAGGATTAAAACAATTTAGAAGGGAAGTAAGGAAGAGAAGATATCCACATGAGCAAGGACGAACACTGAAAAGACCGCACTGATGATGATTCATACTTGGCCGGGTTACTATTACCAAGAAAAAATGAGTTTCCCTATTAACTGTATCCATGAACAGTGGGGACGTTTTAAAATTACAATGATCCAATTCAAATGTTATTTTTAAGAGATTTTTTTCCCATAATTTGAATTTCAGTAAATATGGCATAGTATTCGTGCAAGCAATTATGCTTTTAAGGTCAATCAGTGAATGTAGACTAAATGGGTTTAAGGTCTCAACAACTCTGTCAATGACCTTTTCCCCCTGAATTTCCATCAAGGACATAATCTAATGGGTTTCTAATGATCACTTCATGGTCTTTTGTCTCTAGCCTCGAGAAACGAATAGAAAATACTAATTTGTAGCGTTAACATATCAATTGTAGATGTGTAAAATAATGTCATTGCATGGCACAAGGGAAGACTGTGTCTTATTTATCCACCTTGTTTTCCTGCCGTGATGTCAAGTGTCAAGAGTTTTGTCCATTATTAGAGTGAGTTGACCATCCCTGCCTCCCCCCCAGTGCCTGTAACAGGAGAGCCAGGTGTAATTGGTTATTTGACCGGCGTAGTTTACCTGAGATGGACTGTGATGGATGCAACTGTGAAAGATGAGGCATAAAATTACATATACTCTGACAGCCAGCCAGCTAGTTCTTGTACAAAAGGTTGGAAAATGTCATAAGCTGCGTCTTGGTGTAGCAATAACAAGCCATAGCGCAGCACAAAACAGAATCATGAATAATGTATTTACACGTGCGCGCACACATGCACACACACACACACACATACACACACACACACACACACACACACACACACCAAACAAATCACGTCAAATAAATGCTTGATTATAATGTATGAAATGTTTCTGATCAGTCAGCTGAAAAACTAATTTCATTTTCTCATTAGAAGTCTCTGCCTGAGGCTCATTCTCATGTCAGTGTTTATTACTCTGAAAACAGAAAATTAAAATCATCAGCTTGGTCAGAATCAGAGCCGTGAATCACTATTTATGACTGAGAGAGAGAAAAAGAGAGAGAGAGAGAGAGAGAGAGAGGGAGAGAAAAAATATTAAAGACCGGACAACAATTGAAGGAATCCATCTCATTTTACTGAGGCGGTGGATATATAGCCCACATGACCTTTCCCTCTCCAGAGATTTGTTGCTCTGCAGTCGTCCATCGTGTTTCTAATTTGGCAGGTAGGTACAGTAGGTTAGTGAATAGTTTCCATTAAAATACTGAGTAGATTTTGGCAAGCTGATGTATGGGTTTCAGTGATGAAATGATGACCATTTTTTATGACCACGCTAAAACTATTTACATTTGTGTTCTTAAAGACTTTCAAATGCAATTGAATGTATTTGCACATCGTCGTAACTCATAGTTTAGCTCCAGTCGATATAAACACAACCAAACCACCTCTGTGTAACTGTTACATATCCTCAGGGCACCAGAAACGTTCTAGAAGAAAAACACTAGTTTATGAAGCCAAAAACAAGACCAACAAATATCAAGCTACAGAGATGATCAATAGCAGGACTTAAGGCTATAGAAGCATATTTACAAAATTCAAGGCAAATATGTTAAAGGTTCTCTATACGATAACCAGAGCATTAATATAGCAGCAAACAACTATTTGCTTTACAGATACAGAGAAGTAAATACCTGAGCAGAGAATGAAGTCACTCTCCCTCTGTGTTGTGTTGTAATCCAAACTTCTCTGTGCTTTGTTGGCTTTTAGTGCATGTTCGTGCATTTGAGCATGCCCCACCATCGTGTCTAGAAGGGAGCCTGCGAATTGCAAAATGTAATCTGAGATCTGCAAAAACATGCAAAAACCTTTGGGAGACTCGCTGCTAGACGACCTATCCAAACATTAACCATTCAAATGCCTCAACAATCTTGCGAGAGTTCCCCAGTTTGCGGGATCCTTCTAGCCACTACCATGCCCCACTAGCTAGCTCACGGCCACTGCTCTGCACTGCTTTCATACGGTGGTTACAGTTGTAAAAACAGCAGTTTAGCTGACATTTCACAGTTAGCACCATTTCATTTCCACAAGAGTTGGTGGAGACCAAAACAGAGCTAAAAAGAAAGTGAATATTGGGCTTACATTCATCACTTGGACGGAAAAACTGCTTAAAGTTGATAGTAACGTTTCTTTTTGTCTGCTCGATGAGTAAATTAGAAACTGTTTGCTAACAAGTTCTTCATATGTCGCGGTTGTACTGCCAATAAGTGGTTTAGGTTTAGTTGCTATTGGTAAAAACTGTTTTTAATATGCAGTAAACCACTGTGTAAAATAGGTGTCAACTTATTAAAAATGGTACATGTATAATTTTGGAAGTCTATTCTTCAAAGATCCACCAAAGGCAGAAAACCTTGGCTGGTATTTTTATCCCCCTCCCCTCGGATCTCAAGACAGGCTCCAATTTCCATTTGTGCCAAAACACTGTGCCGCAGTGGTGTAAACTACTGCAACAGTTACAACACAGACCCACATTCGACAGTGTCTTCTTTGTGGATCTCAGGTTTTTTTGGGGTACAGTTACTGTTGATATAAGGTTTAACACCAGACACTTCAGTCCTCCCAAATCATTCTGATATGATTCAATAAAGATCAAACCATGTGTTCAACTCATTGCAGTTGATTACACACATGTAGTATTTGTATTTTAACAAGGATTACCTGACCGTACACACCAAAACACACAGACTGTACTATTTATGTATACTTTTTAATGCTGTCATGACTACTTTATATTGTCTATTGAAAAATAAACATCAGGCTATATCATTATTTCACAGAGAGAAGTTGACAATAAAAAAATATGTAGCTAATACTGTTTACACATCGTGATAAAACATATCACTGATGTTCATCTTGTTCTATGCTGATATTGCTGTTAGTGCTCGCTGTGGGCTGCAAAATTGACATTTATACAAAGATGAATCAAATGAACCGCTCCTGAATCAATTTAGTTCTGTCTGAGTTACTGTAGGTTAAAAGAATCAGGCTTCTCTCCACTGAGGGACGTGTTTGCGCTGTCCTCCCCTGAATATACTGTGTGCTGGTGTACAGTCATTATTGATAGTTTCCTCATGCAAAATCAGGTTAGTCAGACACATTGTTGTCTATTACAATGCCTCTATAATCATTGCACCTGATCGGCACTAATTTAAAAAAAAAAATCCCTTCTGCTTTTAGTTGCATCTCTGGTATTGGATGACATACCCTGATTGATGTGCTGGACATAATCTTTACTTAAAGGGATAGTGTGTGTTTTGAAGTAGGGTTGTATAAGGTACTTATCCAAATCCATCCACGCCCCCAGCTTGGGGAAGCAGACAGGAGTTACCGCACCAGAGCAAAGCAATACAGTGCTGTGGACGGAGAGGGCCGAAAAACGTATTTTATTCACCTAAAAGAAAGGCCCACCTAAAGAAATCAATATCTGTTTAAGTGTACGCTATATTTAGAATATTTTGCCATCTTTATCTTGCTATCAGACAGCCTCTTCCTTCTCCTTTCCGACAGGGAACAGAACTGAAAGTGAAACTTATCTATGCTCTCTCCAAAGCCAGCAGTCTCCGATGAAAAAAACAGTATAGATACGTTTCACTTTCAGTTCAGTTTGCCATATTTAGAAAATATTCTAAATATCGTGTACACACGGATATCGATGTTTTTGGCGGGCATTTCTTTTACCCAGCGAAAATATATTTTTCTACCGTCCCTGTCCACAGCTCTGTATTGTTTTGCTCCAGCGTTGGTGCTTCTGTCTGTTTCTCAATGCTGCCAACCGTCATTTACTGTAAGTAATACATACACCTACTATGGATAAGTACCTCGCTTCAAAACACCCAAACTATCACTTTACCATAAACTAACTAACCAATCGAGGCAGCGGTAGACCAGAAACTCCCATGTTTTGTGAGGTAAAGTTAAAAAAGATGTTCAATGGAGTCTGGTTGCTTTGGCGAAAGCATAGATAACGGCTTCAGTTCCCCGTCGGAAACATAGACTGTAGGCTCACGGCAAGGTAACTAAATAAACTAAATATAGCGGACACTTAAATGGATATCTATTTTTTTAGGTGGGTCTTTCTTTTAGGTGGCTAAAATACGTTTTGCTGCCGGGCCCGTCCACAGTAGTACATTGCTTTGTTTCCGTGCGGTAACTCCTGTCTGTTTCTCCAAACTGGGGGCGTGCCGACTGTCATCTACTGTAGGTGATACACTGACAATAGTATCTCATACAAACCCACTTCAAAACACCCGAACTATCCTTTAATCTGTTTTATCTGTACTGTTTTATCATTGCACACTCAATATGCATGTTTTGCTGAGACCTCTGCAAAGACTTACTGGCCCATCTGCCTATTTGCTTCATAATGTTTTCTACATGCAGTATTACAGCCTTACTGGAGCAAAGCATAAGTTCTACTCACATTAGGCAACATCTGGTCTTAGCTGGTCTGCTCTAATTGTTGTCTATGGGGATACTTCTGAGTTTAATTTTTTTCCTCATCTCATCAACAATACAATCAATGGTAAGTGAAATGGAAACCGTGCAGGTATAAAAAAAAAGTGTAGGATCACAGCCTTTCCGCCAACTTTGATCAGTATAAATCCACAAATAAAATCAAGAGTCGATGCTTAGGATATTTCAGCTATGTAAGTCAGCCATAACCCATCAGCCACCGGATGTTTTACAAATTCCTGAGGCATGATCATACAGTATATGCAGAAAGCATTTCACTGACTTGATTTGTTGAGGATTCTTCTTTGTGTTGAGGTGCAGTTGGCCAAACCTCACTATAAACAGACTTTATTCCACATCACGGAAACATGTGTCCTGACCTTTCCACCAAGACCTTTCATTTATTTTCTAATACAGTTCCCCTTGTGAGTTACTCTGTTCTCATAGTCATAGAAAAGGTCAAAGCAAGCACTCATGTCTGATGTCTGCCTGCTGAATTAGCTGTGTCACCTTTAGTTTCACCAGAATCAGACCTCATTCTGCCGGGTCTCATTTGATTGTGTTCAGTATTCATGCTGTATTAAGCATAGTGATTGTACCGTATATATGAATATGAATAATACTAAAATGTCTTAATTTAATTCTTACAGAGGGTCTCCCTCCCAGGTTAAGCTGTGAATGAATAAAAGCTTATAAAAATATTAAGACATTTCTATTCTTGCAATGAGTGGGCACCAAAAAAAGTAACTCACTTCTATTAGCGGGTAAAATAGACATAAAAGAACCGCAGAGAGGTGCATCACTTGTACAAACCCCATTTATCCAGACGAGTCCTTTAATAACCAAAAAAAGAATGAGGGGTTGTGATTTTTCCATTAATCAACAACGGCAGAGCAAGCTCATTTGTATTGTTCGGGAGTGAAATTGTGAATTTGGGACATTGTGAAGAAATGACCCCTTTATGCATGAGAACAGCCTCTGAGAGGGGAGGCGGGGGGGTGGGGCCTGTCAGAGCGATGTTGATCGATGATGCTGCCTCAGATTATGAACACAGAATTAGCACATTAGGACTTGTATGATAAATAGACCAACCACCAGCCAGTCCCCCAAATCACCGAAAAGAGCAGCCAGATAATTTGACTGCACCCACGGCTTAAGCTGATTTCAGCAGCGTGACTGTCCACAGTGTCAAGTAAGGCAACACCGGAGCCTGAAGGGGAGGCTTGACCTAACTGCATACAATATTATTCAGGCTGGTGATAGTGGCAACATTTTGCTGCAAAATAATTTTATTTCAATGGAATCACCACAATTAGTGATTTGAGGGGGCTCGGTAAAATCATGCAAATTTTTAAAGTTCAACTCCTCTTGACACCGCTGACAAGTGGAGGAAGCTAGTTTATTAGCTGTGATGCACCGTCCACTTTTATTTAAAGAGGACCCGTTATGTTCATTTTCAGGTGCAAACTCGTATTTTGGGTTTAACATGTTGACATGCTAAAATGTTCAAAAAATGCTTTACTTTTCTCATACCGCGGTTGTGCTGCGGTACCTCTTTTCACGCTCTTTTTGAACCCCCACCCTCCAGCTCCCGAAAAACCCAGTCTGCTCTGATTGGTCAGCTAGCCCACTCTGTTATGATTGGTCAACCGAACAAAACTCTTCGGACTCTGCTCCAGCTCCGAGAGTCACAGTCCAGCTCAAAGTAGGGAGACGGGAGGAGTTTCAGAGTAATAAATAAGCCTTTTTCTTACAATAAGTAACAAACCAAACATGGAAATCAGTAATCAGTCATGTAAGTGTGTATGGGCGTGTGAAATATCTGCAACAAACAAAAGCTGCTTCAGCAAGGGAAGAGAGAGACTCTGTGGGAAGACGTTGAGCTTTATATCCTGAACCACACCAGCCCAGGTGTGACTCGTGAGGCTGACGACCCAGATCCTGCAAGACAAACCAAGAGCCAGCAGGCAGAGAACACAGAGACCCATAGTGGAGCGGTCGACATAGCAGCAGTTTCCTAGGACTTTTTGTCTGGACCACAGAAGGCCAGCCCTACAAACGCAAAAGTCTGTCACTAAGTGACTGAGTGATGAAGTGACACGATTGATTGGCCGAGTGTTGGAGTTTCCTCTTTGGCCGTTGATATTTGAAAAATAAAAGGCGTGGAATAGTTCTTTATGCAAATGAGCCCATCCAGCGGGACACGTCTGACTCATGAAACTTAGACCAAGCTGTCAAACTAGATGATCTAGTTCTAAAATGAAAAAAAATTCAGCAGTGGCATAGTCTATTTCTCGCTTAAATGTTTTCAGAAACAGCAAGCCGTTTGTGTAACAATTTAGTCACAAATTAACAGGCTGTGCATACACAGTCCAGCCATACAGAATACTTGGTTTTGACCGAGTCTTGTCTATGCAGTTTTCTCTCTTGTAAAACTCTTTATTGAATGAAATGATGTACAATCCAGGCAGCAATCTGGCAGGGAGAGTAATCAGTCAAGAGTAGATTATATTAAATAGAGTGGGAAATTTTACTGTTACAGCATTTAAGAGCAGATAAAAAATATACAATACTTACAAAATAATGAGCAAAAAGAGAGAGATCTATTGTGACTATTAACATTTCCCAGCTGGCTAGCGTGTTCGTTGTTAGCTCTGCAGCTACAGTGTTGTGAAGGCCTTTAGGTGATTGACCTGTGGGTCTGTTGATGTTGTGAGTGAAATGAGCTACTTATCTTAATTCAGCTCGTCCCTGCACAGCTTTGGCCCGGGCAGGTGTTTTCCCTTATTTGCCTGATTCTCCTGACTGTGTGGGTGTGTACTGAACTGGTTTGATTGACGTCTCCCTCGCTGGTTTGTTAGTTTTGTTGCACCTGTTAGGGCGGGACAGCTTGCACCTTTATCTTTCTTATTTTTGCATGGAGTTTGGAGACCTGAAGTAATTCTCTGCATTACTCCACCCAACTGCAACCTGAGCCGAGCAGCACAGGTCTAATCAGCCAGAAGAATTGAAAACACCTGTGTGAGAGTATAACCAGCCTTTAAGGTCTAATTTAAAAAGTATTAGTCAGAGATTCTTTTTACAGATACAGTTTACCCTTTGGGGGTGTTTTCCACTCATCAACATTTATTTTGTGCCGTTCTAAAGCTACACAGTGATGTGACTGTGTGTACCACTGCGTGTAGCTGCAGCTATTAACCTCCTCGAGTTAATGAGCCACAACTACTGAAGTTTGTCTTGACATGATGAACCTCAGTACTCAGTCTGATCTATTGTCGTCAGTGTTGCAGCAATAAACTTGGCCGAGACACACAGTGCCTCAAAGCAGAAACTGAAAGGTTTTATGAGAGCAGCTGATACTACTTCAGTGTGCAAAAAGAGGATAATTGGCACCCACATCACACACTAACACAGGCTCAGATAAGACTGGAAATAGGGAACTTTTTAAATAGCTGACTGACTCGAGCCATTTGTGGCTTGTTTCTTTAATTAGCGATAAACCGTAGATGTGAATTGATTTGGAGATTCATAACTCTCATTACTGCTACTATTAATGATTATATTTTTTTCTTATGGTGGTGTATAAATGAAACCTTAATAGTGGGTTGGATCATGTGAGTGTGCTGATGGTTTTTGTACACCAACTTTGCCACTCCAGCCAAGCGTAAAAACTTTTTTTTGAGTTTCCACTCAGGTGTTTTTACTCAAGTGTTTTTATGCACAAATTGAAAATGTGCATAAAAACAGGTGGATGGAAATGTGCGTACTTTCAGGTTCATGGATTATGTATGTGGGAGGAAACGTGGGACATCCACCGAGAAATGTGGAACTGTGAAAACGGTTTCTCCACTGAGCCACCATGCCATCTCTCGGTGCTTCACAGCATATAGCATATGCACCAAACGGCCAATACCCGATGAGGTGAAAACTCCCAAAAGCTTGTAAACATCCCATCATTGCCGTTTCAATCAAGGCATTTCAGGCAGTTCAGGAGCAGTGTTCCTGTGGGAAAGAGTAACTCCTTTTGGCCTGGAATTTGCAGACCTTTTACATGCTCAAAAAACTTTGTAACACACGAAAGGAAAGGGAAAAAGCACAAAAGCATAATAGGCCCTCTTTAACCCTCATCTGTTTGAGTATGAACTTCTCACAAAGGAGGAATGGTTTACAGACAGTTATGCGAGAATAAATACATCTTCTGAATAAACTGTGTTAACTTATTGTTCTGTTAGCAACCAAGCTAAGGAGTCACAGCCCGACTCAAATGCTGCGACAAAGTAGGGAGGCCGGACGAGTTTCAGAGTAATAAATAAGCATGAACAAACAAAACAAAACAGCCACATCAGCAGTGGAAAAGAAATGGTGCCTTCAAATGAAACTCGTGAGCTTGTGTTTACAGCATGGGAAGTCGTGTACACAATATGCATGGCTTTCAAGTGGTTAAGTCGTGAGAACACCGCTGCTAAGCAACGGCAATATTAACGTTACTGTCGATGTCTAGAAGCCACAGAGGCTAACAATTTAGCAAGCTGGCTGGTGGGTAACATAATGCAGTAAAGGCAAAGGAATAATGACAGAGAAAAAGTTGGGAATATCAACATTTTCCTCAGACTTATTATAAAATTATGAAGAAAAACAATATACGACTAAAATTACAATATAATCACTTATTATGTACCAAAAAATGACAACATCAAAAAACACGTCATAACTCGAGCTATGAGCCTTTAAATTTACAAGGTCGTGAATACAAGATGAGGGGGGCGTTCATATGGACTCATCTCGTAAACACGGTAAGCACGACCCCATTTGAAGGCACTGATGAAGCTGACGATCCTGCTAGCTAAACCAAGACCCAGCAGGCAGAGAACACAGAAAAAAAATCCCAAAAGCTTGTAAACGTTACTTTATGCATCTCTGCAGATTAACCTTTTTTAATCTACTGTTTGGTTTTACGGTGCCGTTTATTAAAAGCTGCAAGGAGACAAATTCCACACTTACAAACATGGCCGTAAAATATTGAATCTGTCTGATGCAGCAGATACTAATATTATTCACTCTGTGTTATTTTCCAGCTTTTTCTATGAAACTTTTACATCAGCGAGCCCAGTCTGCTTCTCGAAAACTTTTATATGCTTAAGAAAAACCTGCTCTTTTCTATCGGGCCTGCCTGGATTCACCGTATTTTAAATATTTCAGCTGCATATAGCAAACCCTGACCTGTAGTGTAAGTCTGAAGTGCTCTGTTTTCAGTATGTGTGAGTGTGCCAAAACACTGGTACACATAAATAAGAATTAGGTTGTGTGGCCTTTTAGGACTAAAAGGACTGTAGGTGAGAATGTGTTGAGGGTAAGTGCAGACCCCTGGCACCCAGCGAGACCCCGGCTCTGCTCCTTCCCTCCCCTTTAGCTGGCCCCCTTCTCTCTCTGCAGGCACCGAACAAAGAGAGGACCCAAACAATGGATCACTCTGAGAGCTGAATGGCTTTGCGGGTCAAGCACTAACCCCCCCTCCCTCTTTGACAGAAACACAACCCACACTTGTTCTGCTGAAGAGAGGCTGACCCTCCCGGCAAAGAAATAATGAACGCTGCCTGGGCATTAAACTGATAAAAACTACCGGGACTGGGATCAGTTTGGCAGACAAATCACCTCTAATGGCGTGAGGCTGGAGCCTGTCTTCTGTCCTGTCTCCCCACTCTTCATTACTAGTCTACTGTACACTGTCCAGGCATCCACACAGCAGCCATGTTGAGCCGCTCGGCAGAGTTCATAGCTCAGGACGTGACCTCAAACAGCAGCTGTCCGCTCTCTCTCTGCGAGCATTTTTTTTTAATCATTTATAATATTCTTGTTTTGGTTTTCAAGTTTGCTGTAAATGGTGTCACAAACAAAGAGGCCATCGTGTGCAGCCAACTGAAAGTTATTTGTTAGGCAAATTAACTGATCAACTGCCACAGGAGCTTCTGTTTATAAAAAAAAAAAAGCTCCGCCTATGAAATCTCTCAAGGTCCAACCCAGAGATTTGCATGTTTCATAGTCAAATTGTTTAAAAATACATTTGCAAATCATCTTCAGCTCTTTATTATACTGCTCCTTCCTGGAGTCGCTCAGGTTATCAATCACATCCCAGAAACATGAAGAATGTATATTTCCACTGCGACTGTCTGAAGCTTCTCCTGCAAATTCACTTGTTTTATGGCTCCAAAAACACGCCCAACCATCTGGTACTGTGAGGTTAAGGAATTATTTTAATGTTATGAATTATGCCAAAATGCAATTAGATCCAGGTCTGTTCATAGTCAGCATAAGGTACGATAAGATAAAACTTAATTATCCCCATGGGGACAATGGGTAAGATCATCATCACTCACTGGTCCCTCCCTCCTCTTCTTCTTCTTCCTCCACTTTAACTTTCTTCCTCCTCAAGCCTTATTCCTTCCTTCCTGTCGGCTCTGGATGCCGTGACACTTCTATATGGGGCTCAAACGGTGGTTTTACGGTTCGCCGTCTGTATGGGCAGCTGAGGTCTAGAGGCATGCAAGCTGTTCGGTCTTTCACCTTCACTCGCGGCCCCTCCCCCAGGTC